>JBBDGP010005336.1:0-254412 GCA_037952835.1 Lithobates septentrionalis
CCCACGAGGTGTGACTGTTAGAATATCAGAATTTATGAATGGTTGAATTCATGTGATAATTGAATTATATATATAAATATATATATATAAATATATATATATCTTCTATGTATGGAAAAGGTGAAGTTATATAGGTTTTTATAACTCATGAAAGTTTATGCTGGTATAGGCTTTGTATGCATTGCTTGGGAGAGATTCGTCTCACATATGGATACAATTTAGTGTAGACCATTTCACCTCCCCCATCGTAAGAAGATTAGATTACAGTCTTTCCAAAGACACAAAGTTTCATTATGTTAAGAATATAAGCTGTTTCTTTACACTATTATATTTCTTGATTAGGGTATTAATAAGAACACTGCATTTTACATATATGTATACTGATATGTAGGATTTTATATGTTTAAAGGAAATGTATATATTGTAAGTTAAATGATTCTTAAAAGATAGCTTTTCTCACTTCGTTCATAGCCCCGCCCTTAGGAATGTTGGAAGGAGTAATTCAAATTTCGCGGTCTTTTCTGTGGGACTATAAGTAAAATGAACCTTTTTTAAGCCAGCCTCTATGGAAAAAGGTGGGAGTTAATTGTAGGAGTACAGACAGGCTGTGGGGAGAGGGTCAGATGCATTGCAGGTCTCCATCACACACACACACACACACACAGATCTCAAGACATACACACAGACATATCTGATTTAAACTTCTTTTTAAGAATAATCTATTTTTGTATTCTACATTTTGACATTGTTTTTGTAACATTTTGCTAATTGATCATTAAATCAATTTTGGAGGTTTTACACGAGAACTTAACAGATTTTTCTTGGAACTTTTCTCATCAATATGAATTATTGAAATATAGTTATTAATACAGAAATAACTTGATTATTACAGTGACCCTGGCAGCAAAGGCCCGTATGAGTTCAGCCCACGAGGTATGACCCTGGAGGAAAGGACCGTATGAGTTCAGCCCAAGCGGAGTGACCCTGGAGGAAAGGACCGTATGAGTTCAGCCCATGCGGAGTGACCCTGGCAGGAAAGGACCGTATGTGTTCAGCCCATGCGGAGTGACCCTGGCAGGAAAGGACCATATGAGTTCAGCCCATGCGGAGTGACCCTGGCAGGAAAGGACCATATGAGTTCAGCCCACGCGGAGTGACCCTGGCAGAAAAGGTCCGTATGAGTTCAGCCCATGAGTTATGACCCTGGCAGGAAAGAACCGTATGAGCTCAGCCCATGCGGAGTGAACCTGGCAGGAAAGGACCATATGAGTTCAGCCCATGCGGAGTTAACCTGGCAGGAAAAGCCCGTATGAGTTCAGCCCACGCGGAGTGAACCTGGCAGGAAAGGCCCGTATGAGTTCAGCCCACGCGGAGTGAACCTGGCAGGAAAGGACCGTATGAGTTCAGCCCACGCGGAGTGACCCTGGCAGGAAAGGACCGTATGAGTTCAGCCCACGCGGAGTGAACCTGGCAGGAAAGGCCCGTATGAGTTCAGCCCACGCGGAGTGAACCTGGCAGGAAAGGACCGTATGAGTTCAGCCCACGCGGAGTGAACCTGGCAGGAAAGGACCATATGAGTTCAGCCCACGCGGAGTGAACCTGGCAGGAAAGGCCCGTATGAGTTCAGCCCATGCGGTTTGACCTTGGCAGCAAAGAACTTCCACAAAACAGAAAGACCCGCCACCAAAACATCCCACCCGAGAACCATCCAACAAACAATCCAATAAATGCCATTAAAGTTTGTAAAGCTTTTTTATTTAAAAAAATAATAATCATGTTTTACTTCCCAGCTCTGTAATGGCTTTGCACAGAGCTGCCCTGATCCTTCTCTTCTTGGGTCCTCTATCGGTGCCTCTGGCTCCCCCCCCCCACGAGTGCCCCCATAGGAAGCCAATTACTATGAGGGCACTTGTGGGGGCTCGCTCTCGAGCCGAGATGTCTGCATTTATTCAGATACACATCCCCACCCCTGCTGTCTTCTGACAGGTTTTAACTGGCCTCAGCCATTGTGAGAGCCGGGGGAGGGGAGAGGAACTGCTGCAGACATGCACAGTGCTGGATCCAGATGAAGTTCAGGTGAGTATTTAGGGGGCTGGAGGTGTGCTACCAATTAAAGGTAAAAAAAAACTTTTCTCTTTACAACCACTTTAACATCTTATGGACAGTCTCAAATAAAAAGTACAGAGACTGTGCAACCCTGATCTAAGGAGAACCCATGGAATCCTACAGAAAAATATACACACACCCTAAAAGAAAAACTTCTAGATGTCACAATTACACTACAAGGAATAATGAAGAAGATTCAACACCTGCAAAGTATAAAGCCAGCAGGATGGGTGGAATCCTCCCAGAAATGTACACACTGCAATATGTAAAGTGTTCAGCCTGGTCCTGAGTGTTGGTTGATCTCCACAAGTATGGAAACCAAAGCCCCATAAAAGCCATCCATAAGAGTGGAGACCAGTGTGTGACCCAGCCAACTACAAGGGGATATGTGTCAGCAGCACACTACGGAAACTATTCAACAGTATCCTGAACTGTAACCAGCATAATGTCCTCAGCAGAAGTCAGGTGGGGTTCATGCCAAACCACTGCACCACAGACCTCATCTACATCCTGCAGTCTCATCAAGAACCATGTCTACATGATTTCACCTACCCAGACCAATCCAAATAGGATGCCAGTCTAACTGAAATATTGCATCTGGAATTCTGTAAAGGAGCTCCTCCAACAGTGCTTGCTGGTCTGAGCTGGGCAGATTTCCTATACTTCTTACAGTACAGAAGAGGGCGCTATCATACTGGGACCGCCTACAAAACAGCAGTCCAAACTCATGCTTCCATGAAGTCTCACTGACCAACAAAGACCAGTCCAAGCCGTGTGGCCTGCAGCAACTCATCAGCACCTTGTCCATCCCAAACCCCCAACAACTCATCAGCATCTTGTCCATCCCAAACCCCCAACAACTCATCAGCACCTTGTCTATTCCAAACTCCCAACAACTCATCAGCACCTTGTCCATCCCAAACCCCCAACAACTCATCAGCATCTTGTCCATCCCAAACCCCCAACAACTCATCAGCATCTTGTCCATCCCAAACCCCCAACAACTCATCAGCACCTTGTCCATCCCAAACTTCCAACAATTCATCAGCACCTTGTCCATCCCAAACTCCCAACAACTCATCAGCACCTTGTCTATTCCAAACTCCCAACAACTCATCAGCACCTTGTCTATTCCAAACTCCCAACAACTCATCAGCACCTTGTCCATCCCAAACTCCCAACAACTCATCCACGCCTTGTCATTTCCAAACTCCCAACAACTCATCAGCACCTCTTTTTCCAGACTCCCAACAACTCATCAGCACCCCGTCTATCCTAAACCCCCAACAACTCATTAGCACCTTGTCTATCTAAAACCCCCAACAATTCATCAGCGCCTTGTCTATCCCAAACCCCCAACTCATCAGCACCTTGTCCACCCCAACTCCCAACAACTCATCAGCACCTTGTCCATCCCAAACCCCCAACTCATCAGCACCTTGTCCACTCCAACTCCTAACAACTCATCAGCACCTTGTTCATCCCAAACTCCCAAAAACTCATCAGCACCTTGTCCACCCCTAACTCCCAACAACTCATCAGCGCCTTGTCCATCCCAAACTCCCAACAACTCATCAGCACCTTGTCCATCCCAAACTCCCAACAACTCATCAGCGCCTTGTCCATCCCAAACTCCCAACAACTCATCAGCACCTTGTCCATCCCAAACTCCCAACAACTCATCAGCACCTTGTCTATCCCAAACCCCCAACAACTCATCAGCGCCTTGTCCATCCCAAACTCCCAACAACTCATCAGCACCTTGTCCATCCCAAACCCCCAACAACTCATCAGCACCTTGTCCACCCCAAACTCCCAACAACTCATCAGCGCTTTGTCTATCCCAAACTCCCAACAACTCATCAGCACCTTGTCCATCCCAAACCCCCAACAACTCATCAGCACCTTGTCTATTCCAAACTCCCAACAACTCATCAGCACCTTGTCCATCCCAAACCCCCAACAACTCATCAGCACCTTGTCCATCCCAAACTCCCAACAACTCATCAGCACCTTGTCCATCCCAAACCCCCAACAACTCATCAGCACCTTGTCCATCCCAAACTCCCAACAACTCATCAGCACCTTGTCCATCCCAAACCCCCAACAACTCATCAGCACCTTGTCCATCCCAAACCCCCAACAACTCATCAGCACCTTGTCCACCCCAAACTCCCAACAACTCATCAGCGCTTTGTCTATTCCAAACCCCCAACAACTCATCAGCACCTTGTCTATTCCAAACTCCCAACAACTCATCAGCGCTTTGTCTATTCCAAACCCCCAACAACTCATCAGCACCTTGTCTATTCCAAACTCCCAACAACTCATCAGCGCCTTATCCATCCCAAACCCCCAACAACTCATCAGCACCTTGTCCATCCCAAACCCCCAACAACTCATCAGCACCTTGTCCATCCCAAACCCCCAACAACTCATCAGCACCTTGTCCATCCCAAACCCCCAACAACTTATCAGCGCTTTGTCTATCCCAAACCCCCAACAACTCATCAGCACCTTGTCCATCCCAAACCCCCAACAACTCATCAGCACCTTGTCCATCCCAAACCCCCAACAACTCATCAGCACCTTGTCCATCCCAAACCCCCAACAACTTATCAGCGCTTTGTCTATCCCAAACCCCCAACAACTCATCAGCACCTTGTCCATCCCAAACCCCCAACAACTCATCAGCACCTTGTCCACCCCAAACTCCCAACAACTCATCAGCGCTTTGTCTATCCCAAACCCCCAACAACTCATCAGCACCTTGTCCATCCCAAACCCCCAACAACTCATCAGCACCTTGTCCACCCCAAACTCCCAACAACTTATCAGCGCTTTGTCTATCCCAAACCCCCAACAACTCATCAGCACCTTGTCCATCCCAAACCCCCAACAACTCATCAGCACCTTGTCCATCCCAAACCCCCAACAACTCATCAGCACCTTGTCCATCCCAAACTCCCAACAACTCATCAGCACCTTGTCCATCCCAAACCCCCAACAACTCATCAGCACCTTGTCTATTCCAAACTCCCAACAACTCATCAGCGCTTTGTCTATTCCAAACCCCCAACAACTCATCAGCACCTTGTCTATTCCAAACTCCCAACAACTCATCAGCGCCTTGTCTATTCCAAACCCCCAACAACTCATCAGCACCTTGTCTATTCCAAACTCCCAACAACTCATCAGCGCTTTGTCTATTCCAAACCCCCAACAACTCATCAGCACCTTGTCTATTCCAAACTCCCAACAACTCATCAGCACCTTGTCCATCCCAAACCCCCAACAACTCATCAGCACCTTGTCCATCCCAAACCCCCAACAACTCATCAGCACCTTGTCCATCCCAAACCCCCAACAACTCATCAGCACCTTGTCCATCCCAAACCCCCAACAACTTATCAGCGCTTTGTCTATCCCAAACCCCCAACAACTCATCAGCGCTTTGTCTATCCCAAACCCCCAACAACTCATCAGCACCTTGTCCATCCCAAACCCCCAACAACTCATCAGCACCTTGTCCATCCCAAACCCCCAACAACTCATCAGCACCTTGTCCACCCCAAACTCCCAACAACTCATCAGCGCTTTGTCTATCCCAAACCCCCAACAACTCATCAGCACCTTGTCCATCCCAAACCCCCAACAACTCATCAGCACCTTGTCCACCCCAAACTCCCAACAACTTATCAGCGCTTTGTCTATCCCAAACCCCCAACAACTCATCAGCACCTTGTCCATCCCAAACCCCCAACAACTCATCAGCACCTTGTCCATCCCAAACCCCCAACAACTCATCAGCACCTTGTCTATTCCAAACCCCCAACAACTCATCAGCACCTTGTCCATCCCAAACTCCCAACAACTCATCAGCGCCTTGTCCATCCCAAACACCCAACAACTCATCAGCACCTTGTCCATCCCAAACACCCAACAACTCATCAGCACCTTGTCCATCCCAAACCCCCAACAACTCATCAACACCTTGTCCATCCCAAACCCCCAACAACTCATCAGCGCTTGGTCCATCCCAAACTTCCAACAACTCATCAGCACCTTGTCTATTCCAAACTCCCAACAACTCATCAGCACCTTGTCCATCCCAAACCCCCAACAACTCATCAGCACCTTGTCTATTCCAAACTCCCAACAACTCATCCACACCTTGTCTTTTCCAAACTCCCAACAACTCATCCAAGCCTTGTCATTTCCAAACTCCCAACAACTCATCAGCACCTTTTTTTCCAGACTCCCAACAACTCATCAGCACCCCGTCTATCCCAAACCCCCAACAACTCATTAGCACCTTGTCTATCTCAAACCCCCAACAATTCATCAGCGCCTTGTCTATTCCAAATCCCCAACAACTCATCAGCGCCTTGTCCATCCCAAACTGTCAGGGCTGGGCTCAGCCCTTCCTTCTCTGAGCTGGCTGCTCAGCTGTCGGCTAATTGCCAGCTCCTATCTCTCCACAGTTACTCAGCTGTTGATGATATCCTGCTCGTCAGTCCTACCTACTTAAGCTGTCCAGCCCAGAGGATCTCTGCCTCCGCCTTAGTCAACAACACAGAGACTATCTCCTGTATTCCTGTTAAAAGACTTGCTTGGCTGACATCCCTTCTGGCTCCAGATCCTGCTTGCTGTTTTACTACGCTCATCTCCGGCTTCCTGGCCTTTTGGCTTGTCTGACTATCTGTTCTGGTTCCTGAACTCTGGCTATGTTTTGACTACGTTGTTCTATTTACTTTTATTATTAAACAAGCGTGGTTTAACTGTACTTCTGTCTTGGTCTGATTTCATGGTTTCTGACACAAACTCCCAAAAACTCATCTGCACCTTGTCCATCCCAAACTCCCAACAACTCATCAGCACCTTGTCCATCCCAAACTCCCAACAACTCATCAGCACCTTGTCTATTCCAAACTCCCAAAAACTCATCCACGCCTTGTCTTTTTCAAACTCCCAACAACTCATCCAAGCCTTGTCATTTCCAAACTCCCAACAACTCATCAGCACCTTGTCCATCCCAAACTCCCAACAACTCATCAGCACCTTGTCTATTCCAAACTCCCAAAAACTCATCCACGCCTTGTCTTTTCCAAACTCCCAACAACTCATCCAAGCCTTGTCATTTCCAAACTCCCAACAACTCATCAGCACCTTTTTTTCCAGACTCCCAACAACTCATCAGCACCCCGTCTATCCCAAACCCCCAACAACTCATTAGCACCTTGTCTATCTCAAACCCCCAACAATTCATCAGCGCCTTGTCTATTCCAAATCCCCAACAACTCATCAGCGCCTTGTCCATCCCAAACTGTCAGGGCTGGGCTCAGCCCTTCCTTCTCTGAGCTGGCTGCTCAGCTGTCGGCTAATTGCCAGCTCCTATCTCTCCACAGTTACTCAGCTGTTGATGATATCCTGCTCGTCAGTCCTACCTACTTAAGCTGTCCAGCCCAGAGGATCTCTGCCTCCGCCTTAGTCAACAACACAGAGACTATCTCCTGTATTCCTGTTAAAAGACTTGCTTGGCTGACATCCCTTCTGGCTCCAGATCCTGCTTGCTGTTTTACTACGCTCATCTCCGGCTTCCTGGCCTTTTGGCTTGTCTGACTATCTGTTCTGGTTCCTGAACTCTGGCTATGTTTTGACTACGTTGTTCTATTTACTTTTATTATTAAACAAGCGTGGTTTACCTGTACTTCTGTCTTGGTCTGATTTCATGGTTTCTGACACAAACTCCCAAAAACTCATCTGCACCTTGTCCATCCCAAACTCCCAACAACTCATAAGCACCTTGTCCATCCCAAACTCCCAACAATTCATCCATACCTTGTCTATCCCAAGCCCCCAACAACTCATCAACGCCTTGTGCATCCCAAACGCCCAACAACTCATCTGCACCTTGTCCATCCCAAACTCCCAACAACTCATTAACGCATTGTCTATCCCAAATTCCCAACAACTCATCAGTGTCTTGCCCATCCCAAACTCCCAACAACTCATCAGTGTCTTGCCCATCCCAAACCCCTAACAACTCATCAGTGCCTTGTCCATCCCAAACCCCCAACAACTCATCAGTGCCTTGTCCATCCCAAACCCCCAACAACTCATCAGTGCCTTGTCCATCCCAAACCCCCAACAACTCATCAGTGCCTTGTCCATCCCAAACCCCCAACAACTCATCAGCGCCTTGTCAATCCCAAACTCCCAACAACTCATCAGTGTCTTGCCCATCCCAAACCTCCAACAACTCATCAGCACCTTGTCCATCCCAAACTCCCAACAACTCATCAGCGCTTTGTCTATTCCAAACCCCCAACAACTCATCAGCACCTTGTCCATCCCAAACTCCCAACAACTCATCAGCACCTTGTCCATCCCAAACCCCCAACAACTCATCAGCACCTTGTCCATCCCAAACCCCCAACAACTCATCAGCACCTTGTCCATCCCAAACCCCCAACAACTCATCAGCACCTTGTCCACCCCAAACTCCCAACAACTCATCAGCACCTTGTCCATCCCAAACTCACAACAACTCATCAGCACCTTGTCTATCCCAAACCCCCAACAACTCATCAGCACCTTGTCCATCCCAAACCCCCAACAACTCATCAACACCTTGTCCATCCCAAACTCCCAACAACTCATCAGCACCTTGTCCATCCCAAACTCCCAACAACTTATCAGCACCTTGTCCATCCCAAACTCCCAACAACTCATCAGCGCTTTGTCTATCCCAAACTCCCAACAACTCATCAGCACCTTGTCCACCCCAAACTCCCAACAACTCATCAGCGCTTTGTCTATCCCAAACTCCCAACAACTCATCAGCACCTTGTCCATCCCAAACCCCCAACAACTCATCAGCACCTTGTCCACCCCAAACTCCCAACAACTCATCAGCGCCTTGTCCATCCCAAACTCACAACAACTCATCAGCACCTTGTCTATTCCAAACCCCCAACAACTCATCAGCACCTTGTCCATCCCAAACTCCCAACAACTCATCAGCACCTTGTCCATCCCAAACCCCCAACAACTCATCAGCACCTTGTCTATTCCAAACTCCCAACAACTCATCAGCACCTCTTTTTCCAGACCCCCAACAACTCATCAGCACCTTGTCCACCCCAAACTCCCAACAACTCATCAGCGCTTTGTCTATCCCAAACCCCCAACAACTCATCCACACCTTGTCCATCCCAAACCCCCAACAACTCATCAGCGCTTTGTCTATCCCAAACTCCCAACAACTCATCAGTGCCTTGTCCATCCCAAACCCCCAACAACTCATCAGCACCTTGTCCATCCCAAACCCCCAACAACTCATCAGCACCTTGTCTATTCCAAACTCCCAACAACTCATCCACACCTTGTCTATCCCAAATGCCCAACAATGCCACTTGACAAAATCCCAAATAAAGGACATGATGAATGTCAGTGAATGAAGAGATGAAAAAAACTCCCTGAAACTAATTTCCAGTCACTGCAAAAAGACTACAAACTGTCCCCAAACCTGGAGATTCTACAAGACCCCAAAGGCAGATCCTGATCCTGTACAGACTGAGCGCCAACAGCCTGGAAATCCAATCAGAACTGCACAGAGAGACCTAAAGCCCAGGGAGAGTAGACTGTGCCAGCAATGTGACCAGGGGATCCTGTAGGATGAGGAACACTTCCTGCTACAATGTGACTGGGGGGTCCTGGAGGATGAGGACCACTTCCTGCTACAATGTGACTGGGGGGTCCTGGAGGATGAGGACCACTTCCTGCTACAATGCGATCAGGGGGTCCTGGAGGATGAGGACCACTTCCTGCTACAATGTGATCAGGGGATCCTGGAGGATGAGGACCAATTCCTGCTACAATGTGATCAGGGGATCCTGGAGGATGAGGACCACTTCCTGCTACAATGTGATCAGGGGGTCCTGGAGGATGAGGACCATTTCCGGCTACAATGTGACTGGGGGGGTCCTAGGGGATGAGGACCACTTCCTGCTACAATGTGATCAGGGGGTCCTGGAGGATGAGAAACACTTCCTGCTACAATGTGATCAGGGGGTCCTGGAGGATGAGGACCATTTCCGGCTACAATGTGACTGGGGGGGTCCTAGGGGATGAGGACCACTTCCTGCTACAATGTGATCAGGGGGTCCTGGAGGATGAGAAACACTTCCTGCTACAATGTGATCAGGGGGTCCTGGAGGATGAGGACCACTTCCTGCTACAATGTGACTGGGGGGTCCTGGAGGATGAGGACAACTTCCTGCTACAATGTAACTGGGGGGTCCTGGAGGATGAGGACCACTTCCTGCTACAATGTGACTAGGGGGTCCTGGAGGATGAGAAACACTTCCTGCTACAATGTGATCAGGGGGTCCTGGACGATGAGGACCACTTCCTGCTACAATGTAACTGTGGGATCCTGTAAGATGAGGACCACTTCCTGCTACAATGCGATCAGGGGGTCCTGGAGGATGAGGACCACTTCCTGCTACAATGTGATCAGGGGGTCCTGGAGGATGAGGACTACTTCCTGCTACAATGTGATCAGGGGGTCCTGGAGGATGAGGACCACTTCCTGCTACAATGTGATCAGGGGGTCCTGGAGGGTGAGGACCACTTCCTGCTACAATGTGATCAGAGGGTCCTGGAGGATGAGGACCACTTCCTGCTACAATGTGACTGGGGGGTCCTGGAGGATGAGGACCACTTCCTGCTACAATGTGACTGGGGGGTCCTGGAGGATGAGAAACACTTCCTGCTACAATGTGATCACGGGGTCCTGGAGGATGAGGACCACTTCCTGCTACAATGTAACTGGGGGGTCCTGGAGGTAGGGTTGCCACATCATCCCTTTAATCCAGGACACATATTAATTACACAGGTTCTGTGGCTGATTAAGGTGGTAATTAAACTCACTTGGTGCCTTATCTGCATTAAATCAGCCTCAGAACCTGTGGAATTCAAATGTGTCCTGGATTAAAGGGATGATGTGGCAACCCTACCTGGAGGATGAGGACCACTTCCTGCTACAATGTGACTGAGGGGACCTGGGGGATGTGGACCACTTCCTGCTACAATGTGATCAGGGGGTCCTGGAGGATGAGGACCAATTCCTGCTACAATGTGATCAGGGGGTCCTGGAGGATGAGGACCACTTCCTGCTACAATGTGATCAGGGGGTCCTGGAGGGTGAGGACCACTTCCTGCTACAATGTGATCAGAGGGTCCTGGAGGATGAGGACCACTTCCTGCTACAATGTGATCAGGGGGTCCTGGAGGATGAGGACCACTTCCTGCTACAATGTGATCAGGGGGTCCTGGAGGGTGAGGACCACTTCCTGCTACAATGTGGTCAGGGGGTCCTGGAGGATGAGGACCAATTCCTGCTATAATGTGACTGGGGGGTCCTGGAGGATGAGGACCACTTCCTGCTACAATGTGACTGGGGGGTCCTAGAGGATGAGGACCACTTCCTGCTACAATGTGATCAGGGGTCCTGGAGGATGAGGAGCACTTCCTGCTACAATGTGATCAGGGGGTCCTGGAGGATGAGGAGCACTTCCTGCTACAATGTGACTGGGGGGTCCTGGAGGATGAGGACCACTTCCTGCTACAATGTGACTGGGGGGTCCTGGAGGGTGAGGACCACTTCCTGCTACAATGTGACTGGGGGGTCCTGGAGGATGAGGACCACTTCCTGCTACAATGTGACTGGGGGGTCCTGGAGGATGAGGACCACTTCCTGCTACAATGTGACTGGGGGGTCCTGGAGGATGAGGACCACTTCCTGCTACAATGTGACTGGGGGGTCCTGGAGGATGAGGACCACTTCCTGCTACAATGTGACTAGGGGGTCCTGGAGGATGAGGACCACTTCCTGCTACAATGTAACTGTGGGATCCTGTAAGATGAGGACCACTTCCTGCTACAATGTGATCAGGGGGTCCTGGAGGATGAGGACCACTTCCTGCTACAATGTGATCAGGGGGTCCTGGAGGATGAGGACCACTTCCTGCTACAATGTGACCAGGGGGTCCTGGAGGGTGAGGAACAATTCCTGCTACAATGTGATCAGAGGGTCCTGGAGGATGAGAACCACTTCCTGCTACAATGTGACTGGGGGGTCCTGGAGGATGAGGACCACTTCCTGCTACAATGTGACTGGGGGGGTCCTGGAGGATGAGAAACACTTCCTGCTACAATGTGATCACGGGGTCCTGGAGGATGAGGACCACTTCCTGCTACAATGTAACTGGGGGGTCCTGGAGGATGAGGACCACTTCCTGCTACAATGTGACTGAGGGGACCTGGGGGATGTGGACCACTTCCTGCTACAATGTGATCAGTGGGTCCTGGAGGATGAGGACCACTTCCTGCTACAATGTGATCAGGGGGTCCTGGAGGATGAGGACCACTTCCTGCTACAATGTGATCAGGGGGTCCTGGAGGGTGAGGACCACTTCCTGCTACAATGTGATCAGAGGGTCCTGGAGGATGAGGACCACTTCCTGCTACAATGTGATCAGGGGGTCCTGGAGGATGAGGACCACTTCCTGCTACAATGTGATCAGGGGGTCCTGGAGGGTAAGGACCACTTCCTGCTACAATGTGGTCAGGGGGTCCTGGAGGATGAGGACCACTTCCTGCTATAATGTGACTGGGGGGTCCTGGAGGATGAGGACCACTTCCTGCTACAATGTGACTGGGGGGTCCTAGAGGATGAGGACCACTTCCTGCTACAATGTGATCAGGGGTCCTGGAGGATGAGGACCACTTCCTGCTACAATGTGACCGGGGGGGGGGGTCCTGGAGGATGAGGACCACTTCCTGCTACAATGTGATCAGGGGGTCCTGGAGGATGAGGACCACTTCCTGCTACAATGTGATTAGGGGGTCCTGTAGGATAAGGACCACTTCCTGCTACAATGTAACTTGGGGGTCCTGGAGGATGGGGACCACTTCCTGCTACAATGTGACTGGGGGGTCCTGGAGGGTGAGGACCACTTCCTGCTACAATGTAACTGAGGGGACCTGGGGGATGAGGACCACTTCCTGCTACAATGTGACTGGGGGGTCCTGGAGGATGAGGACCACTTCCTGCTACAATGTAACTGGGGGGTCCTGGAGGATGAGGACCACTTCCTGCTACAATGTAACTGGGGGATCTTGGAGAATGAGGACCACTTCCTGCTACAATGTAACTGGGGGGTCCTGGAGGATGAGGACCACTTCCTGCTACAATGTAACTGGGGGGTCCTGGAGGATGAGGACCACTTCCTGCTACAATGTAACTGGGGGATCTTGAAGAATGAGGACCACTTCCTTCTACAATGTAACTGGGGGGGGGGGGTCCTGGAGGATGAGGACCACTTCCTACTACAATGTAACTGGGGGGTCCTGGAGGATGAGGACCACTTCCTACTACAATGTAACTGGGGGGTCCTGGAGGATGAGGACCACTTCCTGCTACAATGTAACTTGGGGGTCCTGGAGGATGAGGACCACTTCCTGCTACAATGTAACTTGGGGGTCCTGGAGGATGAGGATCACTTCCTGCTAAAATGTGATCAGGGGGTCCTGGAGGATGAGGACCACTTCCTGCTACAATGTAACTGGGGGGTCCTGGAGGATGAGGACCACTTCCTACTACAATGTAACTGGGGGGTCCTGGAGGATGAGGACCACTTCCTGCTACAATGTAACTGGGGGGTCCTTGAGGATGAGGACCACTTCCTGCTACAATGTGACTGGGGGGTCCTGGAGGATGAGGACCACTTCCTGCTACAATGTGACTGGGGGGGTCCTGGAGGATGAGAAACACTTCCTGCTACAATGTGATCACGGGGTCCTGGAGGATGAGGACCACTTCCTGCTACAATGTAACTGGGGGGTCCTGGAGGATGAGGACCACTTCCTGCTACAATGTGACTGAGGGGACCTGGGGGATGTGGACCACTTCCTGCTACAATGTGATCAGGGGGTCCTGGAGGATGAGGACCACTTCCTGCTACAATGTGATCAGGGGGTCCTGGAGGATGAGGACCACTTCCTGCTACAATGTGATCAGGGGGTCCTGGAGGGTGAGGACCACTTCCTGCTACAATGTGATCAGAGGGTCCTGGAGGATGAGGACCACTTCCTGCTACAATGTGATCAGGGGGTCCTGGAGGATGAGGACCACTTCCTGCTACAATGTGATCAGGGGGTCCTGGAGGGTAAGGACCACTTCCTGCTACAATGTGGTCAGGGGGTCCTGGAGGATGAGGACCACTTCCTGCTATAATGTGACTGGGGGGTCCTGGAGGATGAGGACCACTTCCTGCTACAATGTGACTGGGGGGTCCTAGAGGATGAGGACCACTTCCTGCTACAATGTGATCAGGGGTCCTGGAGGATGAGGACCACTTCCTGCTACAATGTGACCGGGGGGGGGGGGGTCCTGGAGGATGAGGACCACTTCCTGCTACAATGTGATCAGGGGGTCCTGGAGGATGAGGACCACTTCCTGCTACAATGTGATTAGGGGGTCCTGTAGGATAAGGACCACTTCCTGCTACAATGTAACTTGGGGGTCCTGGAGGATGGGGACCACTTCCTGCTACAATGTGACTGGGGGGTCCTGGAGGGTGAGGACCACTTCCTGCTACAATGTAACTGAGGGGACCTGGGGGATGAGGACCACTTCCTGCTACAATGTGACTGGGGGGTCCTGGAGGATGAGGACCACTTCCTGCTACAATGTAACTGGGGGGTCCTGGAGGATGAGGACCACTTCCTGCTACAATGTAACTGGGGGGTCCTGGAGGATGAGGACCACTTCCTGCTACAATGTAACTGGGGGATCTTGGAGAATGAGGACCACTTCCTGCTACAATGTAACTGGGGGGTCCTGGAGGATGAGGACCACTTCCTGCTACAATGTAACTGGGGGGTCCTGGAGGATGAGGACCACTTCCTGCTACAATGTAACTGGGGGATCTTGAAGAATGAGGACCACTTCCTTCTACAATGTAACTGGGGGGGGGGGGGGGGTCCTGGAGGATGAGGACCACTTCCTACTACAATGTAACTGGGGGGTCCTGGAGGATGAGGACGACTTCCTACTACAATGTAACTGGGGGGTCCTGGAGGATGAGGACCACTTCCTGCTACAATGTAACTTGGGGGTCCTGGAGGATGAGGACCACTTCCTGCTACAATGTAACTTGGGGGTCCTGGAGGATGAGGATCACTTCCTGCTAAAATGTGATCAGGGGGTCCTGGAGGATGAGGACCACTTCCTGCTACAATGTAACTGGGGGGTCCTGGAGGATGAGGACCACTTCCTACTACAATGTAACTGGGGGGTCCTGGAGGATGAGGACCACTTCCTGCTACAATGTAACTGGGGGGTCCTTGAGGATGAGGACCACTTCCTGCTAAAATGTGATCAGGGGGTCCTGGAGGATGAGGACCACTTCCTGCTACAATGTGACTGGGGGGTCCTGGAGGGTGAGGACCACTTCCTGCTACAATGTGACTGGGGGGTCCTGGAGGATGAGGACCACTTCCTGCTATAATGTGACTGGGGGGTCCTGGAGGATGAGGACCACTTCCCACTACAATGTAACTGGGGGGTCCTGGAGGATGAGGACCACTTCCTGCTACAATGTAACTGGGGGGTCCTGGAGGATGAGGACCACTTCCTGCTACAATGTGACTGGGGGGTCCTGGAGGGTGAGGACCACTTCCTGCTACAATGTGACTGGGGGGTCCTGGAGGATGAGGACCACTTCCTGCTATAATGTGACTGGGGGGTCCTGGAGGGTGAGGACCACTTCCCACTACAATGTAACTGGGGGGTCCTGGAGGATGAGGACCACTTCCTGCTACAATGTAGCTGGGGGGTCCTGGAGGATGAGGACCACTTCCTGCTACAATGTAACTGGGGGGTCCTGGAGGATGAGGACCACTTCCTGCTACAATGTAACTGGGGGATCTTGGAGAATGAGGACCACTTCCTGCTACAATGTAACTGGGGGGTCCTGGAGGATGAGGACCACTTCCTACTACAATGTAACTGGGGGGTCCTGGAGGATGAGGACCACTTCCTACTACAATGTAACTGGGGGGTCCTGGAGGATGAGGACCACTTCCTGCTACAATGTAACTTGGGGGTCCTGGAGGATGAGGACCACTTCCTGCTACAATGTAACTTGGGGGTCCTGGAGGATGAGGACCACTTCCTGCTAAAATGTGATCAGGGGGTCCTGGAGGATGAGGACCACTTCCTGCTACAATGTAACTGGGGGGTCCTGGAGGATGAGGACCACTTCCTACTACAATGTAACTGGGGGGTCCTGGAGGATGAGGACCACTTCCTGCTACAATGTAACTGGGGGGTCCTTGAGGATGAGGATCACTTCCTGCTAAAATGTGATCAGGGGGTCCTGGAGGATGAGGACCACTTCCTGCTACAATGTGACTGGGGGGTCCTGGAGGGTGAGGACCACTTCCTGCTACAATGTGACTGGGGGGTCCTGGAGGATGAGGACCACTTCCTGCTACTATGTGACTGGGGGGTCCTGGAGGATGAGGACCACTTCCCACTACAATGTGACTGGGGGGTCCTGGAGGGTGAGGACCACTTCCTGCTACAATGTGACTGGGGGTCCTGGAGGGTGAGGACCACTTCCTGCTACAATGTGACTGGGGGGTCCTGGAGGGTGAGGACCACTTCCTGCTATAATGTGACTGGGGGGTCCTGGAGGATGAGGACCACTTCCCACTACAATGTAACTGGGGGGTCCTGGAGGATGAGGACCACTTCCTGCTACAATGTAACTTGGGGGTCCTGGAGGATGAGGACCACTTCCTGCTAAAATGTGATCAGGGGGTCCTGGAGGATGAGGACCACATCCTGCTACAATGTGACTGGGGGGTCCTGGAGGGTGAGGACCACTTCCTGCTACAATGTAACTGGGGGGTCCTGGAGGATGAGGACCACTTCCTGCTACAATGTGACTCTGGGGGGTCCTGGAGGATGAGGACCACTTCCCACTACAATGTGACTGGGGGGTCCTGGAGGGTGAGGACCACTTCCTGCTACAATGTGACTGGGGGTCCTGGAGGGTGAGGACCACTTCCTGCTACAATGTGACTGGGGGGTCCTGGAGGGTGAGGACCACTTCCTGCTACAATGTGACTGGGGGGTCCTGGAGGATGAGGACCACTTCCTGCTACAATGTGATTAGGGGGTCCTGTAGGATAAGGACCACTTCCTGCTACAATGTGACTGGGGGGTCCTGGAGGGTGAGGACCACTTCCTGCTACAATGTGACTGGGGGGTCCTGGAGGATGAGGACCACTTTCTGCTACAATGTGACTGAGGGGACCTGGGGGATGGGACCACTTCCTGCTACAATGTGACTGGGGGGTCCTGGAGGGTGAGGACCACTTCCTGCTACAATGTGATCAGGGGGTCCTGGAGGATGAGGACCACTTCCTGCTACAATGTGATCAGGGGGTCCTGGAGGATGAGGACCACTTCCTGCTACAATGTGACTGGGGGGTCCTGGAGGGTGAGGACACTTCCTGCTACAATGTGACTGGGGGGTCCTGGAGGATGAGGACCACTTCCTGCTACAATGTAACTGGGGGTCCTGGAGGATGAGGACAACTTCCTGCTACAATGTAACTGGGGGGTCCTGGAGGATGAGGACCACTTCCTGCTAAAATGTGATCAGGGGTCCTGGAGGGTGAGGACCACTTCCTGCTACAATGTGACTGGGGGGTCCTGGAGGATGAGGACCACTTCCTGCTACAATGTAACTGGGGGGTCCTGGAGGGTGAGGACCACTTCCTGCTACAATGTAACTGGGGGGTCCTGGAGGGTGAGGACCACTTCCTGCTACAATGTAACTGGGGGGTCCTGGAGGATGAGGACCACTTCCTGCTACAATGTAACTGGGGGGTCCTGGAGGATGAGGACCACTTCCTGCTAAAATGTGATCAGGGGGTCCTGGAGGATGAGGACCACTTCCTGCTACAATGTGACTGGGGGGTCCTGGAGGGTGAGGACCACTTCCTGCTACAATGTGACTGGGGGGGTCCTGAAGGATGAGGACCACTTCCTGCTACAATGTAACTGGGGGGTCCTGGAGGATGAGGACCACTTCCTGCTACAATGTAACTGGGGGGTCCTGGAGGATGAGGACCACTTCCTGCTACAATGTAACTGGGGGGTCCTGGAGGATGAGGACCACTTCCTGCTAAAATGTGATCAGGGGGTCCTGGAGGATGAGGACCACTTCCTGCTACAATGTGACTGGGGGGTCCTGGAGGGTGAGGACCACTTCCTGCTACAATGTGACTGGGGGGTCCTGGAGGATGAGGACCACTTCCTGCTACAATGTGACTGGGGGGTCCTGGAGGATGAGGACCACTTCCAGCTAAAATGTGATCAGGGGGTCCTGGAGGATGAGGACCACTTCCTGCTACAATGTGACTGGGGGGTCCTGGAGGATGAGGACCACTTCCTGCTACAATGTGACTGGGGGGTCCCTGGAGGATGAGGACCACTTCCTGCTAAAATGTGATCAGGGGGTCCTGGAGGATGAGGACCACTTCCTGCTACAATGTGACTGGGGGGTCCTGGAGGATGAGGACCACTTCCTGCTAAAATGTGATCAGGGGGTCCTGGAGGATGAGGACCACTTCCTGCTACAATGTGACTGGGGGGTCCTGGAGGGTGAGGACCACTTCCTGCTACAATGTGACTGGGGGGTCCTGGAGGGTGAGGACCACTTCCTGCTACAATGTGACTGGGGGGGGGGGGGGGGTTCCTGGAGGATGAGGACCACTTCCTGCTACAATGTAACTGGGGGGTCCTGAAGGGTGAGGACCACTTTCTGCTACAATGTGATCAGGGGGTCCTGGAGGGTGAGGACCACTTCCTGCTACAATGTGATCAGGGGGTCCTGGAGGGTGAGGACCACTTCCTGCTACAATGTAACTGGGGGGTCCTGGAGGATGAGGACCACTTCCTGCTAAAATGTGACTGGGGGGTCCTGGAGGATGGGGACCACTTCCTGCTACAATGTGACTGGGGGGTCCTGGAGGGTGAGGACCACTTCCTGCTACAATGTGACCAGGGGGTCCTGGAGGGTGAGGACCACTTCCTGCTACAATGTAACTGGGGGGTCCTGGAGGATGAGGACCACTTCCTGCTACAATGTGATCAGGGGGTCCTGGAGGATGAGGACCACTTCCTGCTACAATGTGATCAGGGGGTCCTGGAGGGTGAGGACCACTTCCTGCTACAATGTGATCAGAGGGTCCTGGAGGATGAGGACCACTTCCTGCTACAATGTGATCAGGGGGTCCTGGAGGATGAGGACCACTTCCTGCTACAATGTGATCAGGGGGTCCTGGAGGGTGAGGACCACTTCCTGCTACAATGTGGTCAGGGGGTCCTGGAGGATGAGGACCAATTCCTGCTATAATGTGACTGGGGGGTCCTGGAGGATGAGGACCACTTCCTGCTACAATGTGACTGGGGGGTCCTAGAGGATGAGGACCACTTCCTGCTACAATGTGATCAGGGGTCCTGGAGGATGAGGAGCACTTCCTGCTACAATGTGATCAGGGGGTCCTGGAGGATGAGGAGCACTTCCTGCTACAATGTGACTGGGGGGTCCTGGAGGATGAGGACCACTTCCTGCTACAATGTGACTGGGGGGTCCTGGAGGGTGAGGACCACTTCCTGCTACAATGTTACTGGGGGGTCCTGGAGGATGAGGACCACTTCCTGCTACAATGTGACTGGGGGGTCCTGGAGGATGAGGACCACTTCCTGCTACAATGTGACTGGGGGGTCCTGGAGGATGAGGACCACTTCCTGCTACAATGTGACTGGGGGGTCCTGGAGGATGAGGACCACTTCCTGCTACAATGTGACTAGGGGGTCCTGGAGGATGAGGACCACTTCCTGCTACAATGTGACCAGGGGGTCCTGGAGGGTGAGGAACACTTCCTGCTACAATGTGATCAGAGGGTCCTGGAGGATGAGGACCACTTCCTGCTACAATGTGACCAGGGGGTCCTGGAGGGTGAGGAACACTTCCTGCTACAATGTGATCAGAGGGTCCTGGAGGATGAGAACCACTTCCTGCTACAATGTGACTGGGGGGTCCTGGAGGATGAGGACCACTTCCTGCTACAATGTGACTGGGGGGTCCTGGAGGATGAGGACCACTTCCTGCTACAATGTGACTGGGGGGTCCTGGAGGGTGAGGACCACTTCCTGCTACAATGTTACTGGGGGGTCCTGGAGGATGAGGACCACTTCCTGCTACAATGTGACTGGGGGGTCCTGGAGGATGAGGACCACTTCCTGCTACAATGTAACTGTGGGATCCTGTAAGATGAGGACCACTTCCTGCTACAATGTGATCAGGGGGTCCTGGAGGATGAGGACCACTTCCTGCTACAATGTGATCAGGGGGTCCTGGAGGATGAGGACCACTTCCTGCTACAATGTGACCAGGGGGTCCTGGAGGGTGAGGAACACTTCCTGCTACAATGTGATCAGAGGGTCCTGGAGGATGAGAACCACTTCCTGCTACAATGTGACTGGGGGGTCCTGGAGGATGAGGACCACTTCCTGCTACAATGTGACTGGGGGGGTCCTGGAGGATGAGAAACACTTCTGCTACAATGTGATCACGGGGTCCTGGAGGATGAGGACCACTTCCTGCTACAATGTAACTGGGGGGTCCTGGAGGATGAGGACCACTTCCTGCTACAATGTGACTGAGGGGACCTGGGGGATGTGGACCACTTCCTGCTACAATGTGATCAGGGGGTCCTGGAGGATGAGGACCACTTCCTGCTACAATGTGATCAGGGGGTCCTGGAGGATGAGGACCACTTCCTGCTACAATGTGATCAGGGGGTCCTGGAGGGTGAGGACCACTTCCTGCTACAATGTGATCAGAGGGTCCTGGAGGATGAGGACCACTTCCTGCTACAATGTGATCAGGGGGTCCTGGAGGATGAGGACCACTTCCTGCTACAATGTGATCAGGGGGTCCTGGAGGGTAAGGACAACTTCCTGCTACAATGTGGTCAGGGGGTCCTGGAGGATGAGGACCACTTCCTGCTATAATGTGACTGGGGGGTCCTGGAGGATGAGGACCACTTCCTGCTACAATGTGACTGGGGGGTCCTAGAGGATGAGGACCACTTCCTGCTACAATGTGATCAGGGGTCCTGGAGGATGAGGACGACTTCCTGCTACAATGTGACCGGGGGGGGGTCCTGGAGGATGAGGACCACTTCCTGCTACAATGTGATCAGGGGGTCCTGGAGGATGAGGACCACTTCCTGCTACAATGTGATTAGGGGGTCCTGTAGGATAAGGACCACTTCCTGCTACAATGTAACTTGGGGTCCTGGAGGATGGGGACCACTTCCTGCTACAATGTGACTGGGGGGTCCTGGAGGGTGAGGACCACTTCCTGCTACAATGTAACTGAGGGGACCTGGGGGATGAGGACCACTTCCTGCTACAATGTGACTGGGGGGTCCTGGAGGATGAGGACCACTTCCTGCTACAATGTAACTGGGGGGTCCTGGAGGATGAGGACCACTTCCTGCTACAATGTAACTGGGGGGTCCTGGAGGATGAGGACCACTTCCTGCTACAATGTAACTGGGGGATCTTGGAGAATGAGGACCACTTCCTGCTACAATGTAACTGGGGGGTCCTGGAGGATGAGGACCACTTCCTGCTACAATGTAACTGGGGGGTCCTGGAGGATGAAGACCACTTCCTGCTACAATGTAACTGGGGGATCTTGAAGAATGAGGACCACTTCCTTCTACAATGTAACTGGGGGGGGGGTCCTGGAGGATGAGGACCACTTCCTACTACAATGTAACTGGGGGGTCCTGGAGGATGAGGACCACTTCCTACTACAATGTAACTGGGGGGTCCTGGAGGATGAGGACCACTTCCTGCAACAATGTAACTTGGGGGTCCTGGAGGATGAGGACCACTTCCTGCTACAATGTAACTTGGGGGTCCTGGAGGATGAGGATCACTTCCTGCTAAAATGTGATCAGGGGGTCCTGGAGGATGAGGACCACTTCCTGCTACAATGTAACTGGGGGGTCCTGGAGGATGAGGACCACTTCCTACTACAATGTAACTGGGGGGTCCTGGAGGATGAGGACCACTTCCTGCTACAATGTAACTGGGGGGTCCTTGAGGATGAGGACCACTTCCTGCTAAAATGCGATCAGGGGGTCCTGGAGGATGAGGACCACTTCCTGCTACAATGTGACTGGGGGGTCCTGGAGGGTGAGGACCACTTCCTGCTACAATGTGACTGGGGGGTCCTGGAGGATGAGGACCACTTCCTGCTATAATGTGACTGGGGGGTCCTGGAGGATGAGGACCACTTCCCACTACAATGTAACTGGGGGGTCCTGGAGGATGAGGACCACTTCCTGCTACAATGTAACTGGGGGGTCCTGGAGGATGAGGACCACTTCCTGCTACAATGTGACTGGGGGGTCCTGGAGGGTGAGGACCACTTCCTGCTACAATGTGACTGGGGGGTCCTGGAGGATGAGGACCACTTCCTGCTATAATGTGACTGGGGGGTCCTGGAGGGTGAGGACCACTTCCCACTACAATGTAACTGGGGGGTCCTGGAGGATGAGGACCACTTCCTGCTACAATGTAGCTGGGGGGTCCTGGAGGATGAGGACCACTTCCTGCTACAATGTAACTGGGGGGTCCTGGAGGATGAGGACCACTTCCTGCTACAATGTAACTGGGGGATCTTGGAGAATGAGGACCACTTCCTGCTACAATGTAACTGGGGGGTCCTGGAGGATGAGGACCACTTCCTACTACAATGTAACTGGGGGGTCCTGGAGGATGAGGACCACTTCCTACTACAATGTAACTGGGGGGTCCTGGAGGATGAGGACCACTTCCTGCTACAATGTAACTTGGGGGTCCTGGAGGATGAGGACCACTTCCTGCTACAATGTAACTTGGGGGTCCTGGAGGATGAGGACCACTTCCTGCTAAAATGTGATCAGGGGGTCCTGGAGGATGAGGACCACTTCCTGCTACAATGTAACTGGGGGGTCCTGGAGGATGAGGACCACTTCCTACTACAATGTAACTGGGGGGTCCTGGAGGATGAGGACCACTTCCTGCTACAATGTAACTGGGGGGTCCTTGAGGATGAGGATCACTTCCTGCTAAAATGTGATCAGGGGGTCCTGGAGGATGAGGACCACTTCCTGCTACAATGTGACTGGGGGGTCCTGGAGGGTGAGGACCACTTCCTGCTACAATGTGACTGGGGGGTCCTGGAGGATGAGGACCACTTCCTGCTACTATGTGACTGGGGGGTCCTGGAGGATGAGGACCACTTCCCACTACAATGTGACTGGGGGGTCCTGGAGGGTGAGGACCACTTCCTGCTACAATGTGACTGGGGGTCCTGGAGGGTGAGGACCACTTCCTGCTACAATGTGACTGGGGGGTCCTGGAGGGTGAGGACCACTTCCTGCTATAATGTGACTGGGGGGTCCTGGAGGATGAGGACCACTTCCCACTACAATGTAACTGGGGGGTCCTGGAGGATGAGGACCACTTCCTGCTACAATGTAACTTGGGGGTCCTGGAGGATGAGGACCACTTCCTGCTAAAATGTGATCAGGGGGTCCTGGAGGATGAGGACCACATCCTGCTACAATGTGACTGGGGGGTCCTGGAGGGTGAGGACCACTTCCTGCTACAATGTAACTGGGGGGTCCTGGAGGATGAGGACCACTTCCTGCTACAATGTGACTGGGGGGTCCTGGAGGATGAGGACCACTTCCCACTACAATGTGACTGGGGGGTCCTGGAGGGTGAGGACCACTTCCTGCTACAATGTGACTGGGGGTCCTGGAGGGTGAGGACCACTTCCTGCTACAATGTGACTGGGGGGTCCTGGAGGGTGAGGACCACTTCCTGCTACAATGTGACTGGGGGGTACTGGAGGATGAGGACCACTTCCTGCTACAATGTGATTAGGGGGTCCTGTAGGATAAGGACCACTTCCTGCTACAATGTGACTGGGGGGTCCTGGAGGGTGAGGACCACTTCCTGCTACAATGTGACTGGGGGGTCCTGGAGGATGAGGACCACTTTCTGCTACAATGTGACTGAGGGGACCTGGGGGATGGGGACCACTTCCTGCTACAATGTGACTGGGGGGTCCTGGAGGGTGAGGACCACTTCCTGCTACAATGTGATCAGGGGGTCCTGGAGGATGAGGACCACTTCCTGCTACAATGTGATCAGGGGGTCCTGGAGGATGAGGACCACTTCCTGCTACAATGTGACTGGGGGGTCCTGGAGGGTGAGGACCACTTCCTGCTACAATGTGACTGGGGGGTCCTGGAGGATGAGGACCACTTCCTGCTACAATGTAACTGGGGGGTCCTGGAGGATGAGGACAACTTCCTGCTACAATGTAACTGGGGGGTCCTGGAGGATGAGGACCACTTCCTGCTAAAATGTGATCAGGGGGTCCTGGAGGGTGAGGACCACTTCCTGCTACAATGTGACTGGGGGGTCCTGGAGGATGAGGACCACTTCCTGCTACAATGTAACTGGGGGGTCCTGGAGGGTGAGGACCACTTCCTGCTACAATGTAACTGGGGGGTCCTGGAGGGTGAGGACCACTTCCTGCTACAATGTAACTGGGGGGTCCTGGAGGATGAGGACCACTTCCTGCTACAATGTAACTGGGGGGTCCTGGAGGATGAGGACCACTTCCTGCTACAATGTGACTGGGGGGTCCTGGAGGATGAGGACCACTTCCTGCTACAATGTGACTGGGGGGTCCTGGAGGGTGAGGACCACTTCCTGCTACAATGTGACTGGGGGGTCCTGGAGGGTGAGGACCACTTCCTGCTACAATGTGACTGGGGGGTCCTGGAGGATGAGGACCACTTCCTGCTACAATGTAAATGGGGGGTCCTGGAGGATGAGGACCACTTCCTGCTAAAATGTGATCAGGGGGTCCTGGAGGGTGAGGACCACTTCCTGCTACAATGTGACTGGGGGGTCCTGGAGGATGAGGACCACTTCCTGCTACAATGTAACTGGGGGGTCCTGGAGGATGAGGACCACTTCCTGCTACAATGTAACTGGGGGGTCCTGGAGGATGAGGACCACTTCCTGCTACAATGTAACTGGGGGTCCTGGAGGATGAGGACCACTTCCTGCTAAAATGTGATCAGGGGGTCCTGGAGGATGAGGACCACTTCCTGCTACAATGTGACTGGGGGGTCCTGGAGGGTGAGGACCACTTCCTGCTACAATGTGACTGGGGGGTCCTGGAGGATGAGGACCACTTCCTGCTACAATGTAACTGGGGGGTCCTGGAGGATGAGGACCACTTCCTGCTACAATGTAACTGGGGGGTCCTGGAGGATGAGGACCACTTCCTGCTAAAATGTGATCAGGGGGTCCTGGAGGATGAGGACCACTTCCTGCTACAATGTGACTGGGGGGTCCTGGAGGGTGAGGACCACTTCCTGCTACAATGTAACTGGGGGGTCCTGGAGGATGAGGACCACTTCCTGCTACAATGTAACTGGGGGGTCCTGGAGGATGAGGACCACTTCCTGCTAAAATGTGATCAGGGGGTCCTGGAGGATGAGGACCACTTCCTGCTACAATGTGACTGGGGGGTCCTGGAGGGTGAGGACCACTTCCTGCTACAATGTGACTGGGGGGGGGTCCTGAAGGATGAGGACCACTTCCTGCTACAATGTAACTGGGGGGTCCCTGGAGGATGAGGACCACTTCCTGCTACAATGTAACTGGGGGGTCCTGGAGGATGAGGACCACTTCCTGCTAAAATGTGACTGGGGGGTCCTGGAGGATGGGGACCACTTCCTGCTACAATGTGACTGGGGGGTCCTGGAGGGTGAGGACCACTTCCTGCTACAATGTGACTGGGGGGTCCTGGAGGGTGAGGACCACTTCCTGCTACAATGTAACTGGGGGTCCTGGAGGATGAGGACCACTTCCTGCTAAAATGTGATCAGGGGGTCCTGGAGGATGAGGACCACTTCCTGCTACAATGTGACTGGGGGGTCCTGGAGGGTGAGGACCACTTCCTGCTACAATGTGACTGGGGGGGTCCTGGAGGATGAGGACCACTTCCTGCTACAATGTAACTGGGGGGTCCTGGAGGATGAGGACCACTTCCTGCTACAATGTAACTGGGGGGTCCTGGAGGATGAGGACCACTTCCTGCTAAAATGTGATCAGGGGGTCCTGGAGGATGAGGACCACTTCCTGCTACAATGTGACTGGGGGGTCCTGGAGGGTGAGGACCACTTCCTGCTACAATGTGACTGGGGGGTCCTGGAGGATGAGGACCACTTCCTGCTACAATGTGACTGGGGGGTCCTGGAGGATGAGGACCACTTCCTGCTAAAATGTGATCAGGGGGTCCTGGAGGATGAGGACCACTTCCTGCTACAATGTGACTGGGGGGTCCTGGAGGATGAGGACCACTTCCTGCTACAATGTGACTGGGGGGTCCTGGAGGATGAGGACCACTTCCTGCTAAAATGTGATCAGGGGGTCCTGGAGGATGAGGACCACTTCCTGCTACAATGTGACTGGGGGGTCCTGGAGGATGAGGACCACTTCCTGCTAAAATGTGATCAGGGGGTCCTGGAGGATGAGGACCACTTCCTGCTACAATGTGACTGGGGGGTCCTGGAGGGTGAGGACCACTTCCTGCTACAATGTGACTGGGGGGTCCTGGAGGGTGAGGACCACTTCCTGCTACAATGTGACTGGGGGGGGGGGGGGTTCCTGGAGGATGAGGACCACTTCCTGCTACAATGTAACTGGGGGGTCCTGAAGGGTGAGGACCACTTCCTGCTACAATGTGATCAGGGGGTCCTGGAGGGTGAGGACCACTTCCTGCTACAATGTGATCAGGGGGTCCTGGAGGGTGAGGACCACTTCCTGCTACAATGTAACTGGGGGGTCCTGGAGGATGAGGACCACTTCCTGCTAAAATGTGACTGGGGGGTCCTGGAGGATGGGGACCACTTCCTGCTACAATGTGACTGGGGGGTCCTGGAGGGTGAGGACCACTTCCTGCTACAATGTGACCAGGGGGTCCTGGAGGGTGAGGACCACTTCCTGCTACAATGTAACTGGGGGGTCCTGGAGGATGAGGACCACTTCCTGCTACAATGTGATCAGGGGGTCCTGGAGGATGAGGACCACTTCCTGCTACAATGTGATCAGGGGGTCCTGGAGGGTGAGGACCACTTCCTGCTACAATGTGGTCAGGGGGTCCTGGAGGATGAGAACCAATTCCTGCTATAATGTGACTGGGGGGTCCTGGAGGATGAGGACCACTTCCTGCTACAATGTGACTGGGGGGTCCTAGAGGATGAGGACCACTTCCTGCTACAATGTGATCAGGGGTCCTGGAGGATGAGGAGCACTTCCTGCTACAATGTGATCAGGGGGTCCTGGAGGATGAGGAGCACTTCCTGCTACAATATGACTGGGGGGTCCTGGAGGATGAGGACCACTTCCTGCTACAATGTGACTGGGGGGTCCTGGAGGGTGAGGACCACTTCCTGCTACAATGTTACTGGGGGGTCCTGGAGGATGAGGACCACTTCCTGCTACAATGTGACTGGGGGGTCCTGGAGGATGAGGACCACTTCCTGCTACAATGTGACTGGGGGGTCCTGGAGGATGAGGACCACTTCCTGCTACAATGTGACTGGGGGGTCCTGGAGGATGAGGACCACTTCCTGCTACAATGTGACTAGGGGGTCCTGGAGGATGAGGACCACTTCCTGCTACAATGTAACTGTGGGATCCTGTAAGATGAGGACCACTTCCTGCTACAATGTGATCAGGGGGTCCTGGAGGATGAGGACCACTTCCTGCTACAATGTGACTGGGGGGTCCTGGAGGATGAGGACCACTTCCTGCTACAATGTGACCAGGGGGTCCTGGAGGGTGAGGAACACTTCCTGCTACAATGTGATCAGAGGGTCCTGGAGGATGAGAACCACTTCCTGCTACAATGTGACTGGGGGGTCCTGGAGGATGAGGACCACTTCCTGCTACAATGTGACTGGGGGGGTCCTGGAGGATGAGAAACACTTCCTGCTACAATGTGATCACGGGATCCTGGAGGATGAGGACCACTTCCTGCTACAATGTGACTGAGGGGACCTGGGGGATGTGGACCACTTCCTGCTACAATGTGATCAGGGGGTCCTGGAGGATGAGGACCACTTCCTGCTACAATGTGATCAGGGGGTCCTGGAGGATGAGGACCACTTCCTGCTACAATGTGATCAGGGGGTCCTGGAGGGTGAGGACCACTTCCTGCTACAATGTGATCAGAGGGTCCTGGAGGATGAGGACCACTTCCTGCTACAATGTGATCAGGGGGTCCTGGAGGATGAGGACCACTTCCTGCTACAATGTGATCAGGGGGTCCTGGAGGGTAAGGACCACTTCCTGCTACAATGTGGTCAGGGGGTCCTGGAGGATGAGGACCACTTCCTGCTATAATGTGACTGGGGGGTCCTGGAGGATGAGGACCACTTCCTGCTACAATGTGACTGGGGGGTCCTAGAGGATGAGGACCACTTCCTGCTACAATGTGATCAGGGGTCCTGGAGGATGAGGACCAGACCACTTCCTGCTACAATGTGACCGGGGGGGGGGGTCCTGGAGGATGAGGACCACTTCCTGCTACAATGTGATCAGGGGGTCCTGGAGGATGAGGACCACTTCCTGCTACAATGTGATTAGGGGGTCCTGTAGGATAAGGACCACTTCCTGCTACAATGTAACTTGGGGGTCCTGGAGGATGGGGACCACTTCCTGCTACAATGTGACTGGGGGGTCCTGGAGGGTGAGGACCACTTCCTGCTACAATGTAACTGAGGGGACCTGGGGGATGAGGACCACTTCCTGCTACAATGTGACTGGGGGGTCCTGGAGGATGAGGACCACTTCCTGCTACAATGTAACTGGGGGGTCCTGGAGGATGAGGACCACTTCCTGCTACAATGTAACTGGGGGGTCCTGGAGGATGAGGACCACTTCCTGCTACAATGTAACTGGGGGATCTTGGAGAATGAGGACCACTTCCTGCTACAATGTAACTGGGGGGTCCTGGAGGATGAGGACCACTTCCTGCTACAATGTAACTGGGGGGTCCTGGAGGATGAGGACCACTTCCTGCTACAATGTAACTGGGGGATCTTGAAGAATGAGGACCACTTCCTTCTACAATGTAACTGGGGGGGGGGGGGTCCTGGAGGATGAGGACCACTTCCTACTACAATGTAACTGGGGGGTCCTGGAGGATGAGGACCACTTCCTACTACAATGTAACTGGGGGGTCCTGGAGGATGAGGACCACTTCCTGCTACAATGTAACTTGGGGGTCCTGGAGGATGAGGACCACTTCCTGCTACAATGTAACTTGGGGGTCCTGGAGGATGAGGATCACTTCCTGCTAAAATGTGATCAGGGGGTCCTGGAGGATGAGGACCACTTCCTGCTACAATGTAACTGGGGGGTCCTGGAGGATGAGGACCACTTCCTACTACAATGTAACTGGGGGGTCCTGGAGGATGAGGACCACTTCCTGCTACAATGTAACTGGGGGGTCCTTGAGGATGAGGACCACTTCCTGCTAAAATGTGATCAGGGGGTCCTGGAGGATGAGGACCACTTCCTGCTACAATGTGACTGGGGGGTCCTGGAGGGTGAGGACCACTTCCTGCTACAATGTGACTGGGGGGTCCTGGAGGATGAGGACCACTTCCTGCTATAATGTGACTGGGGGGTCCTGGAGGATGAGGACCACTTCCCACTACAATGTAACTGGGGGGTCCTGGAGGATGAGGACCACTTCCTGCTACAATGTAACTGGGGGGTCCTGGAGGATGAGGACCACTTCCTGCTACAATGTGACTGGGGGGTCCTGGAGGGTGAGGACCACTTCCTGCTACAATGTGACTGGGGGGTCCTGGAGGATGAGGACCACTTCCTGCTATAATGTGACTGGGGGGTCCTGGAGGGTGAGGACCACTTCCCACTACAATGTAACTGGGGGGTCCTGGAGGATGAGGACCACTTCCTGCTACAATGTAGCTGGGGGGTCCTGGAGGATGAGGACCACTTCCTGCTACAATGTAACTGGGGGGTCCTGGAGGATGAGGACCACTTCCTGCTACAATGTAACTGGGGGATCTTGGAGAATGAGGACCACTTCCTGCTACAATGTAACTGGGGGGTCCTGGAGGATGAGGACCACTTCCTACTACAATGTAACTGGGGGGTCCTGGAGGATGAGGACCACTTCCTACTACAATGTAACTGGGGGGTCCTGGAGGATGAGGACCACTTCCTGCTACAATGTAACTTGGGGGTTCTGGAGGATGAGGACCACTTCCTGCTACAATGTAACTTGGGGGTCCTGGAGGATGAGGACCACTTCCTGCTAAAATGTGATCAGGGGGTCCTGGAGGATGAGGACCACTTCCTGCTACAATGTAACTGGGGGGTCCTGGAGGATGAGGACCACTTCCTACTACAATGTAACTGGGGGGTCCTGGAGGATGAGGACCACTTCCTGCTACAATGTAACTGGGGGGTCCTTGAGGATGAGGACCACTTCCTGCTAAAATGTGATCAGGGGGTCCTGGAGGATGAGGACCACTTCCTGCTACAATGTGACTGGGGGGTCCTGGAGGGTGAGGACCACTTCCTGCTACAATGTGACTGGGGGGTCCTGGAGGATGAGGACCACTTCCTGCTACTATGTGACTGGGGGGTCCTGGAGGATGAGGACCACTTCCCACTACAATGTGACTGGGGGGTCCTGGAGGGTGAGGACCACTTCCTGCTACAATGTGACTGGGGGTCCTGGAGGGTGAGGACCACTTCCTGCTATAATGTGACTGGGGGGTCCTGGAGGATGAGGACCACTTCCCACTACAATGTAACTGGGGGGTCCTGGAGGATGAGGACCACTTCCTGCTACAATGTAACTTGGGGGTCCTGGAGGATGAGGACCACTTCCTGCTAAAATGTGATCAGGGGTCCTGGAGGATGAGGACCACATCCTGCTACAATGTGACTGGGGGGTCCTGGAGGGTGAGGACCACTTCCTGCTACAATGTAACTGGGGGGTCCTGGAGGATGAGGACCACTTCCTGCTACAATGTGACTGGGGGGTCCTGGAGGATGAGGACCACTTCCCACTACAATGTGACTGGGGGGTCCTGGAGGGTGAGGACCACTTCCTGCTACAATGTGACTGGGGGTCCTGGAGGGTGAGGACCACTTCCTGCTACAATGTGACTGGGGGGTCCTGGAGGGTGAGGACCACTTCCTGCTACAATGTGACTGGGGGGTCCTGGAGGATGAGGACCACTTCCTGCTACAATGTGATTAGGGGGTCCTGTAGGATAAGGACCACTTCCTGCTACAATGTGACTGGGGGGTCCTGGAGGGTGAGGACCACTTCCTGCTACAATGTGACTGGGGGGTCCTGGAGGATGAGGACCACTTTCTGCTACAATGTGACTGAGGGGACCTGGGGGATGGGGACCACTTCCTGCTACAATGTGACTGGGGGGTCCTGGAGGGTGAGGACCACTTTCTGCTACAATGTGATCAGGGGGTCCTGGAGGATGAGGACCACTTCCTGCTACAATGTGATCAGGGGTCCTGGAGGATGAGGACCACTTCCTGCTACAATGTGACTGGGGGGTCCTGGAGGGTGAGGACCACTTCCTGCTACAATGTGACTGGGGGGTCCTGGAGGATGAGGACCACTTCCTGCTACAATGTAACTGGGGGGTCCTGGAGGATGAGGACAACTTCCTGCTACAATGTAACTGGGGGGTCCTGGAGGATGAGGACCACTTCCTGCTAAAATGTGATCAGGGGGTCCTGGAGGGTGAGGACCACTTCCTGCTACAATGTAACTGGGGGGTCCTGGAGGGTGAGGACCACTTCCTGCTACAATGTAACTGGGGGGTCCTGGAGGATGAGGACCACTTCCTGCTACAATGTAACTGGGGGTCCTGGAGGATGAGGACCACTTCCTGCTACAATGTGACTGGGGGGTCCTGGAGGATGAGGACCACTTCCTGCTACAATGTGACTGGGGGGTCCTGGAGGGTGAGGACCACTTCCTGCTACAATGTGACTGGGGGGTCCTGGAGGGTGAGGACCACTTCCTGCTACAATGTGACTGGGGGGTCCTGGAGGATGAGGACCACTTCCTGCTACAATGTAAATGGGGGGTCCTGGAGGATGAGGACCACTTCCTGCTACAATGTAAATGGGGGGTCCTGGAGGATGAGGACCACTTCCTGCTACAATGTAACTGGGGGTCCTGGAGGATGAGGACCACTTCCTGCTAAAATGTGATCAGGGGTCCTGGAGGATGAGGACCACTTCCTGCTACAATGTAATTGGGGGGTCCTGGAGGATGAGGACCACTTCCTGCTAAAATGTGATCAGGGGGTCCTGGAGGATGAGGACCACTTCCTGCTACAATGTGACTGGGGGGTCCTGGAGGGTGAGGACCACTTCCTGCTACAATGTAACTGGGGGGGTCCTGGAGGATGAGGACCACTTCCTGCTACAATGTAACTGGGGGGTCCTGGAGGATGAGGACCACTTCCTGCTAAAATGTGATCAGGGGGTCCTGGAGGATGAGGACCACTTCCTGCTACAATGTGACTGGGGGGTCCTGGAGGGTGAGGACCACTTCCTGCTACAATGTGACTGGGGGGTCCTGAAGGATGAGGACCACTTCCTGCTACAATGTAACTGGGGGGTCCTGGAGGATGAGGACCACTTCCTGCTACAATGTAACTGGGGGGTCCTGGAGGATGAGGACCACTTCCTGCTAAAATGTGACTGGGGGGTCCTGGAGGATGGGGACCACTTCTGCTACAATGTGACTGGGGGGTCCTGGAGGGTGAGGACCACTTCCTGCTACAATGTGACTGGGGGGTCCTGGAGGATGAGGACCACTTCCTGCTACAATGTAACTGGGGGTCCTGGAGGATGAGGACCACTTCCTGCTAAAATGTGATCAGGGGGTCCTGGAGGATGAGGACCACTTCCTGCTACAATGTGACTGGGGGGTCCTGGAGGGTGAGGACCACTTCCTGCTACAATGTGACTGGGGGGGTCCTGGAGGATGAGGACCACTTCCTGCTACAATGTAACTGGGGGGTCCTGGAGGATGAGGACCACTTCCTGCTACAATGTAACTGGGGGGTCCTGGAGGATGAGGACCACTTCCTGCTACAATGTAACTGGGGGGTCCTGGAGGATGAGGACCACTTCCTGCTACAATGTAACTGGGGGTCCTGGAGGATGAGGACCACTTCCTGCTAAAATGTGATCAGGGGGTCCTGGAGGATGAGGACCACTTCCTGCTACAATGTGACTGGGGGGTCCTGGAGGGTGAGGACCACTTCCTGCTACAATGTGACTGGGGGGGTCCTGGAGGATGAGGACCACTTCCTGCTACAATGTAACTGGGGGGTCCTGGAGGATGAGGACCACTTCCTGCTACAATGTAATTGGGGGGTCCTGGAGGATGAGGACCACTTCCTGCTAAAATGTGATCAGGGGGTCCTGGAGGATGAGGACCACTTCCTGCTACAATGTGACTGGGGGGTCCTGGAGGGTGAGGACCACTTCCTGCTACAATGTAACTGGGGGGTCCTGGAGGATGAGGACCACTTCCTGCTACAATGTAACTGGGGGGTCCTGGAGGATGAGGACCACTTCCTGCTAAAATGTGATCAGGGGGTCCTGGAGGATGAGGACCACTTCCTGCTACAATGTGACTGGGGGGTCCTGGAGGGTGAGGACCACTTCCTGCTACAATGTGACTGGGGGGGTCCTGAAGGATGAGGACCACTTCCTGCTACAATGTAACTGGGGGGTCCTGGAGGATGAGGACCACTTCCTGCTACAATGTAACTGGGGGGTCCTGGAGGATGAGGACCACTTCCTGCTAAAATGTGACTGGGGGGTCCTGGAGGATGGGGACCACTTCCTGCTACAATGTGACTGGGGGGTCCTGGAGGGTGAGGACCACTTCCTGCTACAATGTGACTGGGGGGTCCTGGAGGGTGAGGACCACTTCCTGCTACAATGTAACTGGGGGTCCTGGAGGATGAGGACCACTTCCTGCTAAAATGTGATCAGGGGGTCCTGGAGGATGAGGACCACTTCCTGCTACAATGTGACTGGGGGGTCCTGGAGGGTGAGGACCACTTCCTGCTACAATGTGACTGGGGGGGTCCTGGAGGATGAGGACCACTTCCTGCTACAATGTAACTGGGGGGTCCTGGAGGATGAGGACCACTTCCTGCTACAATGTAACTGGGGGGTCCTGGAGGATGAGGACCACTTCCTGCTACAATGTAACTGGGGGGTCCTGGAGGATGAGGACCACTTCCTGCTAAAATGTGATCAGGGGGTCCTGGAGGATGAGGACCACTTCCTGCTACAATGTGACTGGGGGGTCCTGGAGGGTGAGGACCACTTCCTGCTACAATGTGACTGGGGGGTCCTGGAGGATGAGGACCACTTCCTGCTACAATGTGACTGGGGGGTCCTGGAGGTTGAGGACCACTTCCTGCTAAAATGTGATCAGGGGGTCCTGGAGGATGAGGACCACTTCCTGCTACAATGTGACTGGGGGGTCCTGGAGGATGAGGACCACTTCCTGCTACAATGTGACTGGGGGGTCCTGGAGGATGAGGACCACCTCCTGCTAAAATGTGATCCGGGGGTCCTGGAGGATGAGGACCACTTCCTGCTACAATGTGACTGGGGGGTCCTGGAGGATGAGGACCACTTCCTGCTAAAATGTGATCAGGGGGTCCTGGAGGATGAGGACCACTTCCTGCTACAATGTGACTGGGGGGTCCTGGAGGGTGAGGACCACTTCCTGCTACAATGTGACTGGGGGGTCCTGGAGGGTGAGGACCACTTCCTGCTACAATGTGACTGGGGGGGGGGTCCTGGAGGATGAGGACCACTTCCTGCTACAATGTAACTGGGGGGTCCTGAAGGGTGAGGACCACTTCCTGCTACAATGTGATCAGGGGGTCCTGGAGGGTGAGGACCACTTCCTGCTACAATGTGATCAGGGGGTCCTGGAGGGTGAGGACCACTTCCTGCTACAATGTAACTGGGGGGTCCTGGAGGATGAGGACCACTTCCTGCTAAAATGTGACTGGGGGGTCCTGGAGGATGGGGACCACTTCCTGCTACAATGTGACTGGGGGGTCCTGGAGGGTGAGGACCACTTCCTGCTACAATGTAACTGGGGGGTCCTGGAGGATGAGGACCACTTCCTGCTACAATGTGATCAGGGGGTCCTGGAGGATGAGGACCACTTCCTGCTACAATGTGACTGGGGGGTCCTGTAAGATGAGGACCACAAGTGGGTGGGCTTGGAGCCCAGTACTCTGGCTCCCGCTGCTGTCAAAGTCAGTTAGCCAATGAGGAGAGAGGGGAAGCGGGGTCGAACTGCGGCTCTGTCTCTGATTGGGCACAGGGAGCTGCAGCTCGGCTCAGGTGAGTTGCTGTGGGGGCACTGAACAGGGGGGAGGGGCCAGGAGTTTCAGCCAGGGACCCAAGAAGAGGAGGATGGGGGCTGATCTGTACAAAACCATCACAGAGCCGGGAAGTGTGAAAGAAAAAGAAACGCGACTTTAGTGTCACTTCACCTGGAAGATGGAAAAGCTGTCCAGTGTTTTCTATGGATAACTTCCATGTACCGCAGTCAGACACACGGACAATATTCCAACCAATGGGCATCATCCTTCACATTCTACCCAATACCTGGCCACTAGATTGTAACACCCACCACTTTATTCTCCAGGGTCCCCCTGTACTAATATACAACATTGTAACACCCACCACTTTATTCTCCAGGGTCTCTCTGTACAAATATACAACATAAAACATTGTAACACCCACCACTTTATTCTCCAGGGTCTCTCTGTACAAATATACAACATAAACAATGTAACACCCACCACTTTATTCTCCAGGGTCTCTCTGTACTAATATACAAATAAAACATTGTAACACCCACCACTTTATTCTCCAGGGTCCCCCTGTACTAATATACACCATAAAACAATGTAACACCCACCACTTTATTCTCCAGGGTCCCCCTGTACTAATATACAACATTGTAACACCCACCGCTTTATTCTCCAGGGTCCCCCTGTACTAATATACACCATAAAACAATGTAACACCCACCACTTTATTCTCCAGGGTCCCCCTGTACTAATATACAACATTGTAACACCCACCACTTTATTCTCCAGTGTCTCTCTGTACAAATATACAACATAAAACAATGTAACACCCACCACTTTATTCTCCAGGGTCTCTCTGTACAAATATACAACATAAACAATGTAACACCCACCAATTTATTCTCCAGGGTCCCCCTGTACTAATATAAACCATAAAACATTGTAACACCCACCACTTTATTCTCCAGTGTCTCTCTGTACAAATATACAAATAAAACATTGTAACACCCACCACTTTATTCTCCAGGGTCTCTCTGTACTAATATACAAATAAAACATTGTAACACCCACCACTTTATTCTCCAGGGTCTCTCTGTACTAATATACAACATAAAACATTGTAACACCCACCACTTTATTCTCCAGGGTCTCTCTGTACAAATATACAACATAAAACATTGTAACACCCACCACTTTATTCTCCAGGGTCTCTCTGTACAAATATACAACATAAAACATTGTAACACCCACCACTTTATTCTCCAGGGTCTCTCTGTACTAATATACATCATAAAACATTGTAACACCCACCACTTTATTCTCCAGGGTCTCTCTGTACAAATATCACACAACATAAAACATTGTAACACCCACCACTTTATTCTCCAGGGTCTCTCTATACTAATATACAACATAAAACATTGTAACACCCACCACTTTATTCTCCAGGGTCTCTCTGTACTAATATCACACAACATAAAACATTGTAACACCCACCACTTTATTCTCCAGGGTCTCTCTGTACAAATATACAACATAAAACATTGTAACACCCACCACTTTATTCTCCAGGGTCTCTCTGTACAAATATACAACATAAACATTGTAACACCCACCACTTTATTCTCCAGGGTCTCTCTGTACAAATATACAACATAAAACATTGTAACACCCACCAATTTATTCTCCAGGGTCTCTCTATACTAATATACATCATAAAACATTGTAACACCCACCACTTTATTCTCCAGGGTCTCTCTGTACTAATATACAACATAAAACATTGTAACACCCACCACTTTATTCTCCAGGGTCTCTCTGTACTAATATACAACATAAAACATTGTAACACCCACCACTTTATTCTCCAGGGTCTCTCTGTACAAATATCACACAACATAAAACATTGTAACACCCACCACTTTATTCTCCAGGGTCTCTCTGTACAAATATACAACATAAAACATTGTAACACCCACCACTTTATTCTCCAGGGTCTCTCTATACAAATATCACACAACATAAAACATTGTAACACCCACCACTTTATTCTCCAGGGTCTCTCTGTACAAATATACAACATAAACATTGTAACACCCACCACTTTATTCTCCAGGGTCTCTCTGTACAAATATACAACATAAAACATTGTAACACCCACCACTTTATTCTCCAGGGTCTCTCTGTACAAATATACAACATAAAACATTGTAACACCCACCACTTTATTCTCCAGGGTCTCTCTGTACAAATATACAATATAAAACATTGTAACACCCACCACTTTATTCTCCAGGGTCTCTCTGTACTAATATACAACATAAAACATTGTAACACCCACCACTTTATTCTCCAGGGTCTCTCTGTACAAATATCACACAACATAAAACATTGTAACACCCACCACTTTATTCTCCAGGGTCTCTCTGTACAAATATACAACATAAAACATTGTAACACCCACCACTTTATTCTCCAGGGTCTCTCTATACAAATATCACACAACATAAAACATTGTAACACCCACCACTTTATTCTCCAGGGTCTCTCTGTACAAATATACAACATAAAACATTGTAACACCCACCACTTTATTCTCCAGGGTCTCTCTGTACAAATACACAACATAAACATTGTAACACCCACCACTTTATTCTCCAGGGTCTCTCTGTACTAATATACAACATAAAACATTGTAACACCCACCAATTTATTCTCCAGGGTCTCTCTGTACAAATACACAACATAAACATTGTAACACCCACCACTTTATTCTCCAGGGTCTCTCTGTACTAATATACAACATAAAACATTGTAACACCCACCACTTTATTCTCCAGGGTCTCTCTGTACAAATATCACACAACATAAAACATTGTAACACCCACCACTTTATTCTCCAGGGTCTCTCTGTACAAATATCACACAACATAAAACATTGTAACACCCACCACTTTATTCTCCAGGGTCTCTCTGTACTAATATACATCATAAAACATTGTAACACCCACCACTTTATTCTCCAGGGTCTCTCTGTACTAATATACAACATAAACATTGTAACACCCACCACTTTATTCTCCAGGGTCTCTCTGTACTAATATCACACAACATAAAACATTGTAACACCCACCACTTTATTCTCCAGGGTCTCTCTGTACAAATATACAACATAAAACATTGTAACACCCACCACTTTATTCTCCAGGGTCCCCTGTACAAATATACAACATTGTAACACCCACCACTTTATTCTCCAGGGTCTCTCTGTACTAATATACAACATAAACATTGTAACACCCACCACTTTATTCTCCAGGGTCTCTCTGTACAAATATCACACAACATAAAACATTGTAACACCCACCACTTTATTCTCCAGGGCTTCTGCTTTCAGACAATATCTCATGTTTGGCGGTTCCAAGTCAGTTTTTAGCAAAAATACTGAGTTATGTAAAAAATGTCCAAACCGCCCCGGGCGGCATGGAAGAGGGAGCGGAGGAGAGGAGAGGAGAGGAGAGGAGAGAAAGGGAGGAGGGAGCGGAGGAGAGGAGAGGAGAGGAGAGGAGAGGAGAGAAAGGGAGGAGGGAGCGGAGGAGAGGAGAGGAGAGAAAGGAAGAAGGGAAGGAGGGAGCGGAGGAGAGGAGAGAAGGAAGAAGGGAAGGAGGGAGCGGAGGAGAGGAGAGGAGAGAAAGGAAGAAGGGAAGGAGGGAAGGAGGAGAGGAGGAGAGGAGAGGAGAGAAAGGAAGAAGGGAAGGAGGGAAGGAGGAGAGGAGGAGAGGAGAGGAGAGAAAGGAAGAAGGGAAGGAGGGAAGGAGGGAGCGGAGGAGAGGAGAGGAGAGAAAGGAAGAAGGGAAGGAGGGAAGGAGGGAGCGGAGGAGAGGAGAGGAGAGAAAGGAAGAAGGGAAGGAGGGAAGGAGGAGAGGAGAGGAGAGGAGAGAGAGCGGAGGAGAGGAAAGGAGAGAAAGGGAGGAGGGAGCGGAGGAGAGGAGAGAAAGGAAGGAGGGAAGGAGGGAGCGGAGGAGAGGAGAGAAAGGAAGAAGGGAAGGAGAGAGCGGAGGAGAAGAGAGGAGAGAGAGGAAGAAGGGAAGGAGGGAGCGGAGGAGATGAGAGAAAGGAAGAAGGGAAGGAGAGAGCGGAGGAGAGGAGAGAAAGGAAGAAGGGAAGGAGGGAGCAGAGGAGAGGAGAGGAGAGAAGGGAAGGAGGGAGCGGAGGAGAGGAGAGAGAGGAAGAAGGGAAGGAGGGAGCAGAGGAGAGGAGAGTAAGAAGGGAAGGAGGGAGCGGAGGAGAAGAGAGGAAGAAGGGAAGGAGGGAGCGGAGGAGAGGAGAGGAAGAAGGGAAGGAGGGAGCGGAGAAGATGAGAGAAAGTAAGAAGGGAAGGAGGGAGCAGAGGAGAGGAGAGGAGAGAAGGGAAGGAGGGAGCGGAGGAGAGGAGAGAGAGGAAGAAGGGAAGGAGGGAGCGGAGGAGATGAGAGAAAGGAAGAAGGGAAGGAGAGAGCGGAGGAGAGGAGAGGAGAGAGAGGAAGAAGGGAAGGAGGGAGCAGAGGAGAGGAGAGAAGGAAGAAGGGAAGGAGAGAGTGGAGGAGAGGAGAGGAGAGAAGGGAAGGAGGGAGCGGAGGAGAGGAGAGAGAGGAAGAAGGGAAGGAGGGAGCGGAGGAGATGAGAAAGGAAGAAGGGAAGGAGAGAGCGGAGGAGAGGAGAGGAGAGAGAGGAAGAAGGGAAGGAGGGAGCGGAGGAGAGGAGAGAGAGGAAGAAGGGAAGGAGAGAGCGGAGGAGAGGAGAGGAAGAAGGGAAGGAGGGAGCAGAGGAGAGGAGAGTAAGAAGAAAAGGAGGGAGCGGAGGAGAGGAGAGGAAGAAGGGAAGGAGAGAGCGGAGGAGAGGAGAGAGAGGAAGAAGGTAAGGAGGGAGCAGAGGAGAGGAGAGGAGAGAAGGGAAGGAGGGAGCGGAGGAGAGGAGAGAGAGGAAGAAGGGAAGGAGGGAGCGGAGGAGATGAGAGAAAGGAAGAAGGGAAGGAGAGAGCGGAGGAGAGGAGAGTAAGAAGGGAAGGAGGGAGCGGAGGAGAGGAGAGGAAGAAGGGAAGGAGGGAGCGGAGGAGAGGAGAGGAAGAAGGGAAGGAGGGAGTGGAGGAGAGGAGAGGAGAGGAAGAAGGGAAGGAGGGAGCGGAGGAGAGGAGAGGAGAGAGAGGAAGAAGGGAAGGAGGGAGCGGAGGAGAGGAGAGGAGAGAGAGGAAGAAGGGAAGGAGGGAGCAGAGGAGAGGAGAGAAAGGAAGAAGGGAAGGAGAGAGTGGAGGAGAGGAGAGGAGAGAAAGGAAGAAGGTAAGGAGAGAGCGGAGGAGAGGAGAGGAGAGAAAGGAAGAAGGATAGGAGAGAGCGGAGGAGAGGAGAGGAGAGAGAGGAAGAAGGGAAGGAGGGAGCGGAGGAGAGAAAGGAAGAAGGGAAGGAGAGAGCGGAGGAGAGGAGAGGAGAGAGAGGAAAAAGGGAAGGAGAGAGCGGAGGAGAGGAGAGAAAGGAAGAAGGGAAGGCGAGAGCGGAGGAGAGGAGAGGAGAGAGAGGAAGAAGGGAAGGAGGGAACGAAGGAGAGGAGAGGGAAGGAGAGAAAGGAAGAAGGGAAGGAGGGAGCGGACAAGAGGAGAGGAGAGAAAGGAAGAAGGGAAGGAGAGAGCGGAGGAGAGGAGAGAAAGGAGGAAGGGAAGGAGAGAGCGGAGGAGAGGAGAGGCGAGAGAGGAAGAAGGGAAGGAGGAAGCGGAGGAAAGGAGAGGAGAGGAGAGGAGAGGAGAGGAGAGAGAGGAAAAAGGGAAGGAAAGAGCGGAGGAGAAGAGAGAGAGGAAGAAGGGAAGGAGGGAACGGAGGAGAGGAGAGAAAGGAAAAAGGGAAGGAGAGAGCGGAGGAGAGGAGAGGAGAGGAGAGAGAGGAAGAAGGGAAGGAGGGAGCGGAGGAAAGGAGAGAGAGGAAGAAGGGAAGGAGGGAGCGGAGGAGAGGAGAGGAGAGAAGGGAAGGAGGGAGCGGAGGAGAGGAGAGGAGAGAAGGGAAGGAGGGAGCGGAGGAGAGGAGAGAAAGGAAGAAGGGAAGGAGAGAGCGGAGGAGAGGAGAGAGAGGAAGAAGGGAAGGAGGGAGCGGAGGAGAGGAGAGAAAGGAAGAAGGGAAGGAGGGAGCGGAGGAGAGGAGAGGAGAGAAAGGAAGAAGGGAAGGAGGGAAGGAGGAGAGGAGGAGAGGAGAGGAGAGAAAGGAAGAAGGGAAGGAGGGAAGGAGGGAGCGGAGGAGAGGAGAGGAGAGAAAGGAAGAAGGGAAGGAGGGAAGGAGGGAGCGGAGGAGAGGAGAGGAGAGAAAGGAAGAAGGGAAGGAGGGAAGGAGGAGAGGAGAGGAGAGGAGAGAGAGCGGAGGAGAGGAAAGGAGAGAAAGGGAGGAGGGAGCGGAGGAGAGGAGAGAAAGGAAGGAGGGAAGGAGGGAGCGGAGGAGAGGAGAGAAAGGAAGAAGGGAAGGAGAGAGCGGAGGAGAAGAGAGGAGAGAGAGGAAGAAGGGAAGGAGGGAGCGGAGGAGATGAGAGAAAGGAAGAAGGGAAGGAGAGAGCGGAGGAGAGGAGAGAAAGGAAGAAGGGAAGGAGGGAGCAGAGGAGAGGAGAGGAGAGAAGGGAAGGAGGGAGCGGAGGAGAGGAGAGAGAGGAAGAAGGGAAGGAGGGAGCAGAGGAGAGGAGAGTAAGAAGGGAAGGAGGGAGCGGAGGAGAAGAGAGGAAGAAGGGAAGGAGGGAGCGGAGGAGAGGAGAGGAAGAAGGGAAGGAGAGAGCGGAGGAGAGGAGAGAGAGGAAGAAGGGAAGGAGGGAGCAGAGGAGAGGAGAGGAGAGAAGGGAAGGAGGGAGCGGAGGAGAGGAGAGAGAGGAAGAAGGGAAGGAGGGAGCGGAGGAGATGAGAGAAAGGAAGAAGGGAAGGAGAGAGCGGAGGAGAGGAGAGGAGAGAGAGGAAGAAGGGAAGGAGGGAGCAGAGGAGAGGAGAGAAAGGAAGAAGGGAAGGAGAGAGTGGAGGAGAGGAGAGGAGAGAAGGGAAGGAGGGAGCGGAGGAGAGGAGAGAGAGGAAGAAGGGAAGGAGGGAGCGGAGGAGATGAGAGAAAGGAAGAAGGGAAGGAGAGAGCGGAGGAGAGGAGAGGAGAGAGAGGAAGAAGGGAAGGAGGGAGCGGAGGAGAGGAGAGAGAGGAAGAAGGGAAGGAGAGAGCGGAGGAGAGGAGAGGAAGAAGGGAAGGAGGGAGCAGAGGAGAGGAGAGTAAGAGAAAAGGAGGGAGCGGAGGAGAGGAGAGGAAGAAGGGAAGGAGAGAGCGGAGGAGAGGAGAGAGAGGAAGAAGGTAAGGAGGGAGCAGAGGAGAGGAGAGGAGAGAAGGGAAGGAGGGAGCGGAGGAGAGGAGAGAGAGGAAGAAGGGAAGGAGGGAGCGGAGGAGATGAGAGAAAGGAAGAAGGGAAGGAGAGAGCGGAGGAGAGGAGAGTAAGAAGGGAAGGAGGGAGCGGAGGAGAGGAGAGGAAGAAGGGAAGGAGGGAGCGGAGGAGAGGAGAGGAAGAAGGGAAGGAGGGAGTGGAGGAGAGGAGAGGAGAGGAAGAAGGGAGGAGGGAGCGGAGGAGAGGAGAGGAGAGAGAGGAAGAAGGGAAGGAGGGAGCGGAGGAGAGGAGAGGAGAGAGAGGAAGAAGGGAAGGAGGGAGCAGAGGAGAGGAGAGAAAGGAAGAAGGGAAGGAGAGAGTGGAGGAGAGGAGAGGAGAGAAAGGAAGAAGGTAAGGAGAGAGCGGAGGAGAGGAGAGGAGAGAAAGGAAGAAGGATAGGAGAGAGCGGAGGAGAGGAGAGGAGAGAGAGGAAGAAGGGAAGGAGGGAGCGGAGGAGAGAAAGGAAGAAGGGAAGGAGAGAGCGGAGGAGAGGAGAGGAGAGAGAGGAAAAAGGGAAGGAGAGAGCGGAGGAGAGGAGAGAAAGGAAGAAGGGAAGGCGAGAGCGGAGGAGAGGAGAGGAGAGAGAGGAAGAAGGGAAGGAGGGAATGAAGGAGAGGAGAGGGAAGGAGAGAAAGGAAGAAGGGAAGGAGGGAGCGGACAAGAGGAGAGGAGAGAAAGGAAGAAGGGAAGGAGAGAGCGGAGGAGAGGAGAGAAAGGAGGAAGGGAAGGAGAGAGCGGAGGAGAGGAGAGGCGAGAGAGGAAGAAGGGAAGGAGGAAGCGGAGGAAAGGAGAGGAGAGGAGAGGAGAGAGAGGAAAAAGGGAAGGAAAGAGCGGAGGAGAAGAGAGAGAGGAAGAAGGGAAGGAGGGAACGGAGGAGAGGAGAGAAAGGAAAAAGGGAAGGAGAGAGCGGAGGAGAGGAGAGGAGAGGAGAGAGAGGAAGAAGGGAAGGAGGGAGCGGAGGAAAGGAGAGAGAGGAAGAAGGGAAGGAGGGAGCGGAGGAGAGGAGAGGAGAGAAGGGAAGGAGGGAGCGGAGGAGAGAGAGGAGAGAAGGGAAGGAGGGAGCGGAGGAGAGGAGAGAAAGGAAGAAGGGAAGGAGAGAGCGGAGGAGAGGAGAGAGAGGAAGAAGGAAGGAGGGAGCGGAGGAGAGGAGAGAAAGGAAGAAGGGAAGGAGAGAGCGGAGGAGAGGAGAGGAGAGAGAGGAAGAAGGGAAGGAGGGAGCGGAGGAAAGGAGAGAGAGGAAGAAGGGAAGGAGGGAAGGAGGGAGCGGAGGAGAGGAGAGAGAGGAAGAAGGAAGGAGGGAGCGGAGGAGAGGAGAGAGAGGAAGAAGGTAAGGAGAGAGTGGAGGAGAGGAGAGGAGAGAAAGGAAGAAGGGAAGGAGGGAGCGGAGGAGAGGAGAGGAGAGAAAGGAAGAAGGATAGGAGAGAGCGGAGGAGAGGAGAGGAGAGAGAGGAAGAAGGGAAGGAGGGAGCGGAGGAGAGAAAGGAAGAAGGGAAGGAGAGAGCGGAGGAGAGGAGAGGAGAGAGAGGAAAAAGGGAAGGAGAGAGCAGAGGAGAGGAGAGGAAGGAAGAAGGGAAGGAGGGAACAGAGGAGAGGAGAGGGAAGGAGAGGAAGAAGGGAAGGAGGGAACGGAGGAGAGGAGAGGGAAGGAGAGAAAGGAAGAAGGGAAGGAGGGAGCGGACAAGAGGAGAGGAGAGAAAGGAAGAAGGGAAGGAGAGAGCGGAGGAGAGGAGAGAAAGGAAGAAGGATAGGAGAGAGCGGAGGAGAGGAGAGGAGAGAAAGGAGGAAGGGAAGGAGAGAGCGGAGGAGAGGAGAGGCGAGAGAGGAAGAAGGGAAGGAGGGAGCGGAGGAAAGGAGAGGAGAGGAGAGGAGAGAGAGGAAAAAGGGAAGGAAAGAGTGGAGGAGAAGAGAGAAAGGAAGAAGGGAAGGCGAGAGCGGAGGAGAAGAGAGAGAGGAAGAAGGGAAGGAGGGAACGGAGGAGAGGAGAGAAAGGAAAAAGGGAAGGAGAGAGCGGAGGAGAGGAGAGGAGAGAGAGGAAGGAGGGAAGGAGGGAGAGGAGGAAAGGAGAGAGAGGAAGAAGGGAAGGAGGGAGCGGAGGAGAGGAGAGGAGAGAAGGGAAGGAGGGAGCGGAGGAGAGGAGAGGAGAGAAGGGAAGGAGGGAGCGGAGGAGAGGAGAGAGAGGAAGAAGGTAAGGAGGGGAGCGGAGGAGAGGAGAGAAAGGAAGAAGGGAAGGAGAGAGCGGAGGAGAGGAGAGAGAGGAAGAAGGGAAGGAGGGAAGGAGGGAGCGGAGGAGAGGAGAGAAAGGAAGAAGGGAAGGAGAGAGCGGAGGAGAGGAGAGGAGAGAGAGGAAGAAGGGAAGGAGGGAGCGGAGGAAAGGAGAGAGAGGAAGAAGGGAAGGAGGGAAGGAGGGAGCGGAGGAGAGGAGAGGAGAGAGAGGAAGAAGGGAAGGAGGGAGCGGAGGAGAGGAGAGAGAGGAAGAAGGTAAGGAGAGAGTGGAGGAGAGGAGAGAAAGGAAGAAGGGAAGGAGGGAGCGGAGGAGAGGAGAGGAGAGAAAGGAAGAAGGATAGGAGAGAGCGGAGGAGAGGAGAGGAGAGAGAGGAAGAAGGGAAGGAGGGAGCGGAGGAGAGAAAGGAAGAAGGGAAGGAGAGAGCGGAGGAGAGGAGAGAGAGGAAAAAGGGAAGGAGAGAGCAGAGGAGAGGAGAGAAAGGAAGAAGGGAAGGAGGGAACAGAGGAGAGGAGAGGGAAGGAGAGAAAGGAAGAAGGGAAGGAGGGAGCAGACAAGAGGAGAGGAGAGAAAGGAAGAAGGGAAGGAGGGAGCGGACAAGAGGAGAGGAGAGAAAGGAAGAAGGGAAGGAGGGAACAGAGGAGAGGAGAGGGAAGGAGAGAAAGGAAGAAGGGAAGGAGGGAGCAGACAAGAGGAGAGGAGAGAAAGGAAGAAGGATAGGAGAGAGCGGAGGAGAGGAGAGGAGAGAGAGGAAGAAGGGAAGGAGGGAGCGGAGGAGAGAAAGGAAGAAGGGAATGAGAGAGCGGAGGAGAGGAGAGGAGAGAGAGGAAAAAGGGAAGGAGAGAGCAGAGGAGAGGAGATAAAGGAAGAAGGGAAGGAGAGAGCGGAGGAGAGGAGAGGAGAGGAGAGGAGAGGAGAGAGAGGAAGAAGGGAAGGAGGGAACAGAGGAGAGGAGAGGGAAGGAGAGAGCGGAGGAGAGGAGAGGAAGAAGGGAAGGAGGGAGCGGAGGAGAGGAGAGGAGAGGAAGAAGGGAAGGAGAGAGCGGAGGAGAGGAGAGAAAGGAAGAAGGATAGGAGAGAGCGGAGGAGAGGAGAGAAAGGAAGAAGGGAAGGAGGGAGCGGAGGAGAGGAGAGGCGAGAGAGGAAGAAGGGAAGGAGGGAGCGGAGGAAAGGAGAGGAGAGAAAGGAAGAAGGGAAGGAGAGAGCGGAGGAGAGGAGAGGAGAGGAGAGAGAGGAAAAAGGGAAGGAAAGAGCGGAGGAGAGGAGAGAAAGGAAGAAGGGAAGGCGAGAGCGGAGGAGAGGAGAGAGAGGAAGAAGGGAAGGAGGGAGCGGAGGAGAGGAGAGGAGAGAGAGGAAAAAGGGAAGGAGGGAGCGGAGGAAAGGAGAGAGAGGAAGAAGGGAAGGAGGGAGCGGAGGAGAGGAGAGAGAGGAAGAAGGGAAGGAGGGAGCGGAGGAGAGGAGGGAGAGGAAGAAGGTAAGGAGGGAGCGGAGGAGAGGAGAGAAAGGAAGAAGGGAAGGAGGGAGCGGAGGAGAGGAGAGGAGAGAGAGGAAGAAGGGAAGGAGGGAGCGGAGGAGAGGAGAGAAAGGAAGAAGGGAAGGAGAGAGCGGAGGAGAGAAGAGAAAAGAAGAAGGGAAGGAGGGAGCGGAGGAGAGGAGAGGAGAGAAAGGAAGAAGGGAAGGAGAAAGCGGACAAGAGGAGAGGAGAGAAAGGAAGAAGGGAAGGAGGGAGTGGGAGGAGAGAAAGGAAGAAGGGAAGGAGAGAGCGGAGGAGAGGAGAGGAGAGAGAGGAAGAAGGGAAGGAGGGAGCGGAGGAGAGGAGAGAGAGGAAGAAGGTAAGGAGGGAGCGGAGGAGAGGAGAGAAAGGAAGAAGGGAAGGAGAGAGCGGAGGAGAGGAGAGAGAGAGAGGAAGAAGGGGATGGAGGGAAGGAGGGAGTGGAGGAGAGAAAGAAGAAGGGAAGGAGAGAGCGGAGGAGAGGAGAGAAAAGAAGAAGGGAAGGAGGGAGCGGAGGAGAGGAGAGGAGAGAAAGGAAGAAGGGAAGGAGGGAGCGGAGGAGAGGAGAGAAAGGAAGAAGGGAAGGAGAGACCGGAGGAGAGGAGAGGAGAGAGAGGAAGAAGGGAAGGAGGGAGTGGAGGAAAGGAGAGAGAGGAAGAAGAGAAGGAGGCAAGGAGGGAGCGGAGGAGAGGAGAGAGAGGAAGAAGGGAAGGAGGAAGCGGAGGAGAGGAGAGAGAGGAAGAAGGTAAGGAGGGAGCGGAGGAGAGGAGAGAAAGGAAGAAGGGAAGGAGAGAGCGGAGGAGAGGAGAGGAGAGGAGAGAGAGGAAGAAGGGAAGGAGAGAGCGGAGGAGAGGAGAGAAAAGAAGAAGGGAAGGAGGGAGCGGAGGAGAGGAGAGGAGAGAAAGGAAGAAGGGAAGGAGAGAGCGGACAAGAGGAGAGGAGAGAAAGGAAGAAGGGAAGGAGAGAGCGGACAAGAGGAGAGGAGAGAAAGGAAGAAGGGAAGGAGGGAGCGGAGGAGAGGAGAGAAAGGAAGAAGGGAAGGAGAGAGCGGAGGAGAGGAGAGGAGAGAAAAGAAGAAGGGAAGGAGAGAGCGGAGGAGAGGAGAGGAGAGAAAGGAAGAAGGGAAGGAGAGAGCGGAGGAGAGGAGAGGAGAGAGAGGAAGAAGGGAAGGAGGGAGCGGAGGAGAGGGAAGGAGAGAAAGGAAGAAGGGAAGGAGGGAGCAGGGTTTGGAGAGGAGAGGAGAGAAAGGAAGAAGGGAGCGGAGGAGAGGAGAGGGAAATAGAGAAAGGAAGAAGGGAAGGAGGGAGCAGAGTTTGGAGAGGAGAGAAAGGAGGAGAGATAAGAGGAGAGAAGAAAGGAAGAAAGGAAGGAGGGAGTGTTGGAGAGATGGGGTTCTGATGGGTTGTTGGGAGTGTTGGAAAGTCTCTCCAACACGAGATACGCTGAGGGGGGTACAGAAGAAGATAATGAAGAGAAGGGTTCCTGAAGCAATCCCAAACAAAAATCCCTCCTTTATATTAAACAACTGCAAATTTAAAAACTATCAGATAATCAGAACCAAGTCTACCCACCAATACCTCCAACCCACCAGCATCCCTTGCTTTCACCACTCCCAACAACCCTTTAGAACCCATCACCCAACAATCCCAACAACCCATCAGAACCCCATCACCCAACAATCCCAACAACCCATCAGAACCCCATCTCTCCAACACTCCCAACAACCCATCAGAACCCCATCTCTCCAACACTCCCAACAACCCATCTGAACCCCATCTCTCCAACACTCCCAACAACCCATCAGAACCCCATCTCTCCAACATTCCCAACAACCCATCAGAACCCCATCTCCCAACACTCCCAACAACCCATCAGAACCCCATCTCTCCAACACTCCCAACAACCCATCAGAACCCCATCTCTCCAACACTCCCAACAACCCATCAGAACCCCATCTCTCCAACACTCCCAACAACCCATCAGAACCCCATCTCTCCAACACTCCCAGCAACCCATCAGAACCCCATCTCTCCAACACTCCCAACAACCTATCAGAACCCCATCTCTCCAACACTCCCAACAACCCATCAGAACCCCATCCTTCCCACACTCCCAACAACCCATCAGAACTCCATCTCCCAACACTCCCAACAACCCATCAGAACCCCATCTCCCAACACTCCCAACAACCCATCAGAACCCCATCTCTCCAACACTCCCAACAACCCATCAGAACCCCATCTCCCCAACACTCCCAACAGCCCATCAGAACCCAACCTCTCCAACACTCCCAACAACCCATCAGAACCCCATCTCTACAACACTCCCAGCAACCCATCAGCATCCCATCTCTCCAACACTCCCAACAACCCATCAGAACCCCATCTCCCCAACACTCCCAACAGCCCATCAGAACCCAACCTATCCAACACTCCCAACAACTCATCAGAACCCCATCTAACACTCCCAACAACCCATCAGAACCCCATCTCTCCAACGCTCCCAGCAACCCATCAGAACCCCATCTCCCAACAACCCATCAGAACCCCATCTCTCCAACGCTCCCAACAACCCATCAGAACCCCATCTCCCAACACTCCCAACAACCCATCAGAACCCCATCACCCAACACTCCCAACAACCCATCAGAACCCCATCTCTCTAACACTCCCAGCAACCCATCGGCAACCCATCCATCCAACACTCCCAACAACTCATCAGAACCCCATCTAACACTCCCAACAACCCATCAGAACCCCATCTCTCCAACGCTCCCAACAACCCATCAGAACCCCATCTCTCCAACACTCCCAACAACCCATCAGAACCCCATCTCTCCAACACTCCCAACAACCCATCAGAACCCCATCTCCCAACACTCCCAACAACCCATCAGAACCCCATCTCTCCAACACTCCCAACAACCCATCAGAACCCCATCTCCCCAACACTCCCAACAGCCCATCAGAACCCAACCTCTCCAACACTCCCAACAACCCATCAGAACCCCATCTCTCCAACACTCCCAGCAACCCATCTGCACCCGATTTCTCTAACATTCCCAGCAACCCATCAGAATCCCATCTCTCTAACACTCCCAGCAACCCATCGGCAACCCATCCATCCAACACTCCCAACAACTCATCAGAACCCCATCTAACACTCCCAACAACTCATCAGAACCCCATCTAACACTCCCAACAACCCATCAGAACCCCATCTCTCCAACGCTCCCAACAACCCATCAGAACCCCATCTCTCCAACACTCCCAACAACCCATCAGAACCCCATCTCTCCAACACTCCCAACAACCCATCAGAACCCCATCTCCCAACACTCCCAACAACCCATCAGAACCCCATCTCTCCAACACTCCCAACAACCCATCAGAACCCCATCACCCAACACTCCCAACAACCCATCAGAACCCCATCTCCCAACACTCCCAACAACCCATCAGTACCTCATCTCTCCAACACTCCCAACAACCCATCAGAACCCCATCTCTCCAACACTCCCAACAACCCATCAGAACCCCATCTCTCCAACACTCCCAACAACCCATCAGAACCCCATCTCTCCAACACTCCCAACAACCCATCAGAACCCCATCTCTCCAACACTCCCAACAACCCATCAGAACCCCATCTCCCAACACTCCCAACAACCCATCAGAACCCTATCTCTCCAACACTCCCAACAACCCATCAGAACCCCATCTCTCCAACACTCCCAACAACTCATCAGAACCCCATCTCTCCAACACTTCCAACTACCCATCAGAAACCCATCTCTCCAACACTCCCAACAACCCATCAGAACCCCATCCTTCCAACACTCCCAGCAACCCATCAGAACCACATCCTTCCAACACTCCCAACAACCCATCAGAACTCCATCTCCCAACACTCCCAACAACCCATCAGAACCCTATCTCCCAACACTCCCAACAACCCATCAGAACCCCATCTCTCCAACACTCCCAACAACCTATCAGAACCCTATCTCTCCAACACTCCCAACAACCCATCAGAACCCCATCTCTCCAACACTCCCAGCAACCCATCAGAACTCCATCCTTCCAACACTCCCAGCAACCCATCAAAACCCCATCTCTCCAACACTCCAAACAACCCATTAGAACTCCATCTCTCCAACACTCCCAACAACCCAGCAGCTCCCCATAGATCCAACACTCCCAACAACTCATCAGAACCCCATCTCTGCAACACTTCCAACAACCCATCAGAACCCCATCTCTCCAACACTGCCACCAACCCATCAGAACCCCATCTCTCCAACACTCCCAATAACCCATCAGAACCCCATCTCTCCAACACTCCCAACAACCCATCAGAACCCCATCTCTCCAACACTCCCAGAAACCCATCTGCACCCGATCTCTCTAACACTCCCAGCAACCCATCAGCATCCCATCTCTCTAACACTCCCAACAACCCATCAGAACTCCATCTCCCCAACAGCCCATCAGAACCCAACCTCTCCAACACTCCCAACAACCCATCAGAACCCCATCTCTCCAACACTCCCAGCAACCCATCTGCACTCGATTTCTCTAACATTCCCAGCAACCCATCAGAATCCCATCTCTCTAACACTCCCAGCAACCCATCGGCAACCCATCCATCCAACACTCCCAACAACTCATCAGAACCCCATCTAACACTCCCAACAACCCATCAGAACCCCATCTCTCCAACGCTCCCAACAACCCATCAGAACCCCATCTCTCCAACATTCCCAACAACCCATCAGAACCCTATCTCTCCAACACTCCCAACAACCCATCAGAACCTCATCTCTCCAACATTCCCAGCAACCCATCAGAACCCCATCTCTCCACCACTCCCAGCAACCCATCAGAACCCCATCTCTCCAACACTCCCAGCAACCCATCAGAACCCCATCTTTCCAACACTCCAAACAACCCATCAGCATCCCATCTCTCCAACACTACCAACAACCTATCAGCATCCCATCTCTCCAACACTCCCAACAACCCATCAGAACCCCATCTCTCTAACACTCCCAACAACCCATCAGAACCCCATCTCTCCAACACTCCCAACAACCCATCAGCATCCCATCTCTCCAACACTCCCAACAACCCATCAGAACCACATCTCTCCAACACTCCCAACAATTTATAAGAACGCCGTCTCTCCAACACTCCCAACAACCCATCAGAACCCAATCTCTACAACACTCTCAACAACCCATCAGAACCCCATCTCTCTAACACTCTCAGCAACCCATCAGCATCCATTCTCTCCAACACTCCCAACAACCCATCAGAACCCCATCTCCCCAACAGCCCATCAGAACCCAACCTCTCCAACACTCCCAACAACCCATCAGAACCCCATCTCTCCAACACTCCCAGCAACCCATCTGCACCCGATCTCTCTAACATTCCCAGCAACCCATCAGAATCCCATCTCTCTAACACTCCCAGCAACCCATCGGCAACCCATCCATCCAACACTCCCAACAACTCATCAGAACCCCATCTAACACTCCCAACAACCCATCAGAACCCCATCTCTCCAACGCTCCCAACAACCCATCAGAACCCCATCCATCCAACACTCCCAACAACCCACCAGAACCCCATCTTTCCAACACTCCCAACAACCCATCAGCACCCCATCTCTCCAACACTCCCAACAACCCATCAGCACCCAATCCATCCAACACTCCCAACAACCCATCAGAACCCCATCTTTCCAACACTCCCAACAACCCATCAGCATCCCATCTCTCCAACATTCCCAACAACCCATCAGCATCCCATCTTTCCAACACTCCCAACAACCTATCAACACCCTATCTCTCAAACACTCCCAACAACCCATCAGAACCCCATCTCTCCAACACTCCCAACAACCCATCAGAACCCCATCTCTCACACACTCCCAACAACCAGAACCCCATCTCTCCAACACTCCCAACAACCAGAACCCCATCTCTCCAACACTCCCAACAACCCATCAGCATCTTATCTCTCAAACACTCCTAACAACCCATCAGAACCCCATCTCTCCAACACTCCCAACAACCCATCAGCATTCCATCTCTCCAACACTCCCAACAACCCATCAGCACCCCATCCATCCAACACTCCCAACAACCCATCAGCACCCCCATCCATCCAACACTCCCAACAACCCATCAGAACCCCATCTTTCCAACACTCCCAACAACCCATCAGCACCCCATCTCTCCAACACTCCCAACAACCCATCAGCACCCAATCCATCCAACACTCCCAACAACCCATCAGAACCCCATCTTTCCAACACTCCCAACAACCCATCAGCATCCCATCTCTCCAACATTCCCAACAACCCATCAGCATCCCATCTCTCCAACACTCCCAACAACCCATCAGAACCCTATCTCTCTAACACTCCCAGCAACCCATCAGAACCCCATTTCTCCAACACTCCCAACAACCCATCAGATCCCCATCTCTCCAACACTCCCAGCAACCCATCAGAACCCCATCTCTCCAACACTCCCAACAACCCATCAGAACCCCATCTCTCCAACACTCCCAACAACCCATCAGAACCCCATCTCTCCAACACTCCCAACAACCCATCAGAAACCCATCTCTCCAACAATCCCAACAACTCATCAGAACCCCATCTCTCCAACACTCCCAACAACTCATCAGAACCCCATCTTTTCAACACTCCCAACAACTCATCAGAACCCCATCTCTCCAACACTACCAACAACCTATCAGCATCCCATCTCTCCAACACTCCCAACAACCCATCAGAACCCCATCTCTCTAACACTCCCAACAACTCATCAGAACCCCATCTCTCCAACACTCCCAACAACCTATTAGCATCCTATCTCTCCAACACTCCCAACAACCTATCAGCGTCCCATCTCTCCAACACTCCCAACAACCCATTAACACCCCATCTCTCCAACACTCCCAACAACCTATCAACACCCCATCTCTCAAACACTCCCAACAACCCATCAGAACCCCATCTCTCCAACACTCCCAACAACCCATCAGAACCCCATCTCTCCAACACTCCCAACAACCAGAACCCCATCTCTCCAACACTCCCAACAACCCATCAGCATCTTATCTCTCAAACACTCCTAACAACCCATCAGAACCCCATCTCTCCAACACTCCCAACAACCCATCAGCATTCCATCTCTCCAACACTCCCAACAACCCATCAGCACCCCATCCATCCAACACTCCCAACAACCCATCAGCACCCCCATCCATCCAACACTCCCAACAACCCATCAGAACTCCATCTTTCCAACACTCTCAACAACCCATCAGCACCCCATCTCTCCAACACTCCCAACAACCCATCAGCACCCAATCCATCCAACACTCCCAACAACCCATCAGAACCCCATCTTTCCAACACTCTCAACAACCCATCAGCATCCCATCTCTCCAACATTCCCAACAACCCATCAGCATCCCATCTCTCCAACACTCCCAACAACCCATCAGAACCCTATCTCTCTAACACTCCCAGCAACCCATCAGAACCCCATTTCTCCAACACTCCCAACAACCCATCAGATCCCCATCTCTCCAACACTCCCAACAACCCATTAGCATACCATCTGACAAACACTCCCAACAACCCATCAACACCCCATCCATCCAACACTCCCAGCAACCCATCAGAACCCCATCTCTCCAACACTCCCAACAACCCATCAGAACCCCATCTCTCCAACACTCCCAACAACCCATCAGATCCCCTTCTCTCCAACACTCCCAACAACCCATCAGCATAGCATCTGACAAACACTCCCAACAACCCATCAGCACCCCATCCATCCAACACTCCCAGCAACCCATCAGAACCCCATCTCTCCAACACTCCCAACAACCCATCAGAACCCCATCTCTCAAACCCTCCCAACAACCCATCAGAACCCCATCTCTACAACACTCCCAGCAACCCATCAGAACCCCATCTCTCCAACACTCCCAGCAACCCATCAGAACCCCATCTTTCCAACACTCCAAACAACCCATCAGCATCCCATCTCTCCAACACTACCAACAACCTATCAGCATCCCATCTCTCCAACACTCCCAACAACCCATCAGAACCCCATCTCTCTAACACTCCCAGCAACCCATCAGAACCCCATTTCTCCAACACTCCCAACAACCCATCAGAACCCCATCTCTCCAACACTCCCAACAACCCATCAGCATACCATCTGACCAACACTCCCAACAACCCATCAGCACCCCATCCATCCAACACTCCCAGCAACCCATCAGATCCCCATCTCTCCAACACTCCCAACAACCCATCAGCATACCATCTGACCAACACTCCCAACAACCCATCAGCACCCCATCCATCCAACACTCCCAGCAACCCATCAGAACCCCATCTCTCCAACACTCCCAACAACTCATCAGAACCCCATCTCTCCAACACTCCCAACAACCTATTAGCATCCTATCTCTCCAACACTCCCAACAACCTATCAGCGTCCCATCTCTCCAACACTCCCAACAACCCATTAACACCCCATCTCTCCACCACTCCCAACAACCTATCAACACCCCATCTCTCAAACACTCACAACAACCTATCAACACCCCATCTCTCAAACACTCCCAACAACCCATCAGAACCCCATCTCTCCAACACTCCCAACAACCCATCAGAACCCCATCTCTTCAACACTCCCAACAACCAGAACCCCATCTCTCCAACACTCCCAACAACCCATCAGCATCTTATCTCTCAAACCCTCCTAACAACCCATCAGAACCCCATCTCTCCAACACTCCCAACAACCCATCAGCATCCCATCTCTCCAACACTCCCAACAACCCAACAGCACCCCATCCATCCAACACTCCCAACAACCTATTAGCATCCTATCTCTCCAACACTCCCAACAACCCATTAACACTCAATCTCTCCAACACTCCCAAAAACCTATCAACACCCCATCTCTCAAACACTCCCAACAACCCATCAGAACCCCATCTCTCCAACACTCCCAACAACCCATCAGAACCCCATCTCTCCAACACTCCCAACAACCAGAACCCCATCTCTCCAACACTCCCAACAACCCATCAGTATCTTATCTCTCAAACACTCCTAACAACCCATCAAAACCCCATCTCTCCAACACTCCAAACAACCCATCAGCATCCCATCTCTCCAACACTCCCAACAACCCATCAGCACCCCATCCATCCAACACTCCCAACAACCCATCAGCACCCCCATCCATCCATCCAAAACTCCCAGCAACTCATCAGCTCTCCTATCCATCCAACACTCCCAACAACCCATCAGAACCCCATCTTTCCAACACTCCCAACAACCCATCAGCACCCCATCTCTCCAACACTCCCAACAACCCATCAGCACCCAATCCATCCAACACTCCCAACAACCCATCAGAACCCCATCTTTCCAACACTCCCAACAACCCATCAGCATCCCATCTCTCCAACACTCCCAACAACCCATCAGCATCCCATCTCTCCAACACTCCCAACAACCCATCAGCATCCCATCTCTCCAACACTCCCAACAACCCATCAGAACCCCATCTCTCTAACACTCCCAGGAACCCATCAGAACCCCATTTCTCCAACATTCCCAACAACCCATCAGATCCCCATCTCTCCAACACTCCCAACAACCCATCAGCATACCATCTGACAAACACTCCCAACAACCCATCAGCACCCCATCCATCCAACACTCCCAGCAACCCATCAGAACCCCATCTCTCCAACACTCCCAACAACCCATCAGAACCCCATCTCTCCAACACTCCCAACAACCCATCAGATCCCCATCTCTCCAACACTCCCAACAACCCATCAGCATAGCATCTGACAAACACTCCCAACAACCCATCAGCACCCCATCCCTCCAACACTCCCAGCAACCCATCAGAACCCCATCTCTCCAACACTCCCAACAACCCATCTGAACCCCATCTCTCCAACACTCCCAACAACCCATCAGAACCCCATCTCTCCAACACTCCCAACAACCCATCAGAACCCCATCTCTCCAACACTCCCAACAACCCATCAGCAGCCCATCTCTCCAACACTCCCAACAACCCATCAGCATCCCATCTCTCCAACACTCCCAACAACCCATCAGAACCCCATCTCTCCAACACTCCCAACAACCCATCAGCATAGCATCTGACAAACACTCCCAACAACCCATCAGCACCCCATCCATCCAACACTCCCAGCAACCCATCAGAACCCCATCTCTCCAACACTCCCAACAACCCATCTGAACCCCATCTCTCCAACACTCCCAACAACCCATCAGAACCCCATCTCTACAACACTCCCAGCAACCCATCAGCACCCCATCTCTCCAACACTCCCAACAACCCATCAGAACCCCATCTCTCCAACACTCCCAACAACCCATCAGCAGCCCATCTCTCCAACACTCCCAACAACCCATCAGCATCCCATCTCTCCAACACTCCCAACAACCCATCAGAACCCCATCTCTCCAACACTCCCAACAACCCATCAGCAGCCCATCTCTCCAACACTCCCAACAACCCATCAGCACCCCATCCATCCAACAATCCCAACAACCTATCAGCACCCCCATCCATCCGTCCAAAACTCCCAGCAACCCATCAGCACTCCTATCCATCCAACACTCCCAACTACCCATCAGCACCTCATCCATCCAAACCTCCCAACAACCCATCAATGCCCTATCCATCCAACACTACCAACAACCCATGAGCACCCCATCCATCCAACACTACCAACAACCCATCAACACCCCATCTATCCAACACTACCAAAAACCCATCAGAACCCCATCTATCCAACTCTCCCAACAACCCATCAACACCCCATCCATTCAACACCTTCAACAATGCATTAGCAACCAGTTCACCCAACACTCCCAGTAATCCATCAACCCTTGTCTATCCAAAACTCCCAATAACGTTTAAGTACCCTGTACATTCAACACTCTCAACAACTTGTCAATCCTCTATCAATCCAACAAATTTAACATCCCACCAGGACACTGTTCATCCAAAACTCCCAACAACCCAATAGCACCCCTTGCACTCACCACTTCTAACAAACCATCACCCCACAATCCACCCAATGAACTATCTGCACCCTGTAAACCCAATTCTATCAGCTACCAATCAGCAGCACCCTTCCACCCAACACTTCCAACAAAATACTACTACCCTGTCTGTCCTGTACTTCCAACAACTCATCAGAACCCTGCCCACCCAACACTTCCAGCAAGCCATCCAAGATCACCAAAGACAGAAAAAAATAGAACCTGTACAGACGTAGCACACACAGCCTGGGAATTTAATTGGAGTTACACAGAAAGTACTAAACTCTAGGAAAATGTAGACATGTTAGCGGGGTGAACAGGGGACCCCGGAGGATAAGCCCATGAGGGACACTTCCAGAGACTCCCCGCTCTCATTCCAGACTTCACCTCTATAGAGGAGAAAAGGAAACTCCACATTCTACTGGAAGAAGAGGAGCCAACAATGAAAACATCTGCGCAATACATTACAGCATCCACTGCCTGGACCCCTACCCCTGATAATGTCCCCGGACTCCCCTCCTATCCCCTTTATATTATCCCTTACCCTCATAATGTCCCCGGACTCCCCTCCTATCCCCTTTATATTATCCCTTACCCTCATAATGTCCCCGGACTCCCCTCCTATTCCCTTTATATTATCTCATTATTCTTTACCCCCGATAATGTCCCCGGACTCCCCTTCTATCCCCTTTATATTATCCCTTACCCCCAATAATGTCCCTGGACTCCCCTTCTATCACCTTTATATTTTCCCTTACCCCCAATAATGTCCCCGGACTCCCCTTCTATCCCCTTTATATTAATCCTTACCCCCAATAATGTCCCCAGACTCCCCTCCCATCCCCTTTATATTACCCCTTATCCTCATAATGTCCTCATATATATTTCGGGGAATGCCATTACCATGTCACAATGTTCTTGGTCCTGCCAATCCTGTCTGTCTGATTCATCTAATGTGGAGAGATGAGGGAGGACATAGATGTGATCCTGGAGGAGACAAATTGAGGATCAGGAGGGAAATAGTTATGTCGCAGAACTGAAACCATTGTCCATGCAAACAGAGAAGCAAAAGATGCATAAAAACTGGCGTTCCTTTTACCATAGCAACCAGAAAGATGTAACTGCAGCCACCTGGGACACCATAAAGAACACCAACAAAACAATACAACTGTCATCAATAGGGTAACCTAGAACCCTTCCAGTTCACTGCCCTAAGGTGCAATTACATATGAGCAGTATAAGAGCTTGCACTGTAATGTCCCCTCCACAGTCACACACTATTATTATTATACATTTATATAGCTCTGACATATACTGCAGTGCTGTACAGAGATCACTGAGCCAGTCACATCAGCCTCTGTACCAGAGGAGCTTACACTCTAATGTCCCCCACAGTCACACACTATTATTATTATACATTTATATAACTCTAGCTCAAAGATCAATCATGATAAGAGTTAGGATTTCTGGATGGGAGAGGAGGGCGAAGGTTTGGAGCTACAGGACGCCTTGCCAGAGGCCCAGCAGGAAGTTAATGTTTTGGTCAAATTTGGTCTCAGTGATTATGGCCTTGCAAATTGGGTAAGCAGGCTACAAGATGCCGATGCCAAGGTTGCCAGCTGGAAGAATTGGAAACTCTCTTACAGGGAAAGGATTGACCTGATTAAAACTTACCTGATCCTGGTATTTCTGTATGTGTCAGGGCTGGGCTCAGCCCTTCCTTCTCTGAGCTGTCCGCTCAGTTGTCAGCTAATTGCCAGCTCCTATCTCTCCTCAGCTTTGTCTGTGTTTTGCCAATGTCTCTCTATGCGAAGATCTACAGCTGTTTCTTTCAACTGTTATGGGGGAACAAACTGAACCTCATTAAGGGGTCTGTAACCTACCTTCCCAGGCATATGGGTGGCCTAGGTATGGTTAACCCGGTGGTATTATTTTCTCCAATGTTTTTGAAACATAATTTTGGTAACATGCTGGCAGAGGAACCGCCTGGGTGGTTTGGTATTTTTCAGTCCTGATTTAGGTCTTTTCTGGAAAGCTGGAAGAATTGTGGTCCAGTGAAAAGCCTGAGGGTCCGACATGGTAAGCTCCCAGCTTATGTTCCTCCATGTCTAAAAATGCTTTGGCAGTGGCGAGTGATGGTGGGGGAAATTAAGTCTCTTCCTAGAAAGGCCCTGGAGAGGAAGGTTGTTGAATCTGCCTTTAGCGAGCCACTGGCCTTGAGGGATTGCCCAGGCCCTTCTATGAGGGAGGGTCTGCATTAGATTAACCCTAATCCCTTTAAAGTTTTTGGATTTGGCCTGTCTCTCATTCCATGGCAGACTCTATGTGAAGGGCAACTTGAAGCATCGCTCTGTGGAGAACCAAGGTTGTCCAAGAGTGGAGTGTGGTGGTGTGGAAGAGACGATAAACCCTTTCTTGCTTCAGTGGCGCTTCAGCAGAGAAGTCTATAAGCAGATGGGTATCCCTTTCCGAGTTATGCGGAGTGGTCATATGGGACCTTTCAAACTCACTGGGATTTTGAGACACTTTTTCTAGTTAACTTAGCAGTCGGTTACTTCACGTGGAATGCTCAATGTCAGGTTTCCACTCTGAAAATGTCCTTCCTGTCGAGGTGGTGATGCACAACATTCTGGGTGAGGTTGGGAAAATTTGGGGCCTTGAGAGGGACAGGTGATGACCAGGGGTCCTAGACATAGGAGTGGAGGAATGTTGGGATACGCGCTGTTTGTCAGTCTCTGGGTGACTGGCTGCTTGTCCTTTTGTTATTTCACGTCCCCTAGATTTTTACACCCTCTGTGCTACTAGTGCCAGTGTAGGCAAATATAAAGTGGTTGTAACCCTAAAAAAAAATTGCTCCTGTCCCTTTAAGACACAAGATATAGCCCAGTGCTTTTGCCATGTCAATTGTGCCTTTCTATGTTCTATAATACTTGGCTGATGCTGCCTGTTCTTGTCTTCCTCTCTGTAAACTGACCACATTTATCATGCCAGTGATCTCTGATAGCTTGGTCAGTTTATGTGCCTCTGTCATCCAGCTCTCTCCTCAGAGTCTCTGCATCTCCCTCTCTCCCTGTCAGTTCTGTAGTCTGTGTGAGAGCCGATCTCCTCCCTGCTCCTCTCCTCTCCTCTCCTCCTCTCCTCTCCTCTCATGCCTGTGTAATTATATTCCCTGCAGCTGCTCTAGTGCTTGTAAAGTAAAGAAATGTGTATTCATGACTTTGATCCTTCTGTTTAAAGTTCCTGTTCAGTACTTTGCAAAGAAGGTATTTAGCATTATAATTTTAGGAAAACACACACACTGTACTGAACAGGGACCTAAAACAGAGAGGATGAAAATCATTAATTCATGTGACATTACAACCACTGTAAGCTTGGGACTCATGGTAGGTTTTGTGAGTCAGAAATTGGGCCACGGTTGCTGCAGGTCAAGCTGGATGGCTCCACAGAGGCAGGTCTCTGGTGCCTCCCCCTGGATCTAGAAGCATGTAGAAGCTTCTGGAAGTTAGTGGATGGAGGCCAGGAGGTCCTGATCTGCATACTTAGGGGAGCCTGACCAATCCCCAGGAAGATTGTTCTGGCAGGGTGGAAGGATCAGCCCTTAAATATGAGAGAGCCTAGCAAGCAGGGGGAATTGGGTGGAAGATGGAGTGCAGAGAAGACTGTCAGCCTAGGAGGGGACCCCTGGGACTGGGGGATTCTGACTCCAGGCTGGGCCCCAGCTGGCTTGGGAAGATCCTATCAGCATTACGGTTTGAGAAGGAATCTTGCCTAAAGAGGACAGAGTGAAGAATGCATAGTGTCTGGCTGAGCAGGAATAGGGGAGCCAGTTACCAGTAACCCTTGCTAGGGTAGTGCTACATTTGGGGGATCTCATCTGGGATTTTCCTATGGTAACCTGCAAAGCTGTTGCCCATAGCAACTGGTAACAAACGAGTCAAAAAACTGTAAGTCTGTTGCCAAGCGAGCCGGAGAAGAAATGTTGAGTGGAGATACTTATCATAGTTACATAGTTAGGTTGAAAAAAGACACAAGTCCATCAAGTTCAACCAAAACATCAAGTTCAACCAAAAGATCAAAACTTAGTGTGGCCATGCAAGAGTTAAAGCCAGCATGGAAAAACTAAGGCAGAACAATGGAGATGGTGCCAGTGTGTCTGCGGGGGCCGAGCTGCATATTAGAGCAAGCCCAGTACACCCAGCGAGTGGGAGAGAGGAGCAAGATGGAGGACGGTGCACATGTGTATCCTATGTTATCCTGGCTGCCTAAAATGCCGGAGGTGACTCTGCTAGAAATTGGGGTGCGTCTAGAGCACCGAGGGGTGTTCACCCTTGGATTGATCGGAGGAACATAGAGGCTGTGTCTGATATGTCCTGGCTAGGGATGAGCCGAACACCCCCCTGTTCGGTTCGCACCAGAACATGCGAACAGGCAAAAAATTCGTTCGAACACGCGAACACCATTAAAGTCTATGGGACACGAACATGAATAATCAAAAGTGCTAATTTTAAAGGCTTATATGCAAGTTATTGTCATAAAAAGTGTTTGGGGACCCGGGTCCTGCCCCGGGGGACATGTATCAATGCAAAAAAAAGTTTTAAAAACTGACGTTTTTTCGGGAGCAGTGATTTTAGTAATGCTTAAAGTGAAACAATAAAAGTGTAATATCCCTTTAAATTTCGTAGCTGGGGGGTGTCTATAGTATGCCTGTAAAGGGCGCATGTTTCCCGTGTTTAGAACAGTCTGACAGCAAAATGACATTTATAAGGAAAGAAAGTCATTTAAAACTACTCGCCGACAATACACATAGAAGTTCATTGATGAAAACGGCATGGGAATTCCCCACAGGGGAACCCCGCGCCAAAATTTAAAAAAAAATGGCGTGGGGTCCCCCCAAAAATCCATACCAGACCCATATCCGAGCAGGCAACCTGGCACGCCGCAGGAAAAGAGGGGGAGACGAGAGAGCGCCCCCCCCCCTGAACCGTACCAGGCCACATGCCCTCAACATTGGGAGGGTGCTTTGGGGTAGCAGCCCCCCAAAGCACCTTGTCCCCATGTTGATGAAGACAAGGGCCTCATCCCCACAACCCTTGGCCTGTGGTTGTGGGGGTCTGCGGGAGGGGGCTTATCGGAATCTGGAAGCCTTCTTTAAAAAGGGGACCCCCAGATCCCGGCCCTCCCCCTGTGTGAAATGGTAATGGGGTACAATATGTTAAAAATGACAAGAGACAGTTTTTGATAACTCCATTATTTAAAGTCTTCTTCTTTCCATCTTCTTCGGGTCTTCTTCCTTCCTTCTTCCTCTGGTTCTTCCTCCGATCCTCTGCTTCTTGCTCCGGTGTTCTCGTCCGGCATCTTCCTCCGCGGCGTCTTCTTCCCCGCTTTGTCGGGGACTTCCCTATGGCTTTCCCTGTGACGTCACAGGGGGGCGGGGTCACCCGTTACGTAACCGTGGAAACCGGGGACCCCGCCCCCGTTTTTATCAATGAACTTTTATGTGTATTGCAGGACCGACAATTCATTAATAGCCGCGAGTAGTTTTAAATGACTTTTTTTCCTTTGAAATGTCATTTTGCAGTCAGAATGTTCTAAACATGGGAAACATGTGCCCCTTTACAGGCATACTATAGACACCCCCAGGTATGATATTTAAAGGAATATTACACTTTTATTGTTTGACTTTAAGCATCATTAAAATCACTGCTCCTGAAAAAACGTCCGTTTTTAAAACTTTTTTTGCATTGATCCATGTCCCCTGGGGTAGGACCCAGGTCCCCAAACACTTTTTATGACAATACCATGCATATAAGCCTTTAAAATTAGCACTTTTGATTTCTCCCATAGACTTTTAAAGGGTGTTCCGCGGCTTTTGAATTTGCCGTGAACACCCCAAATTGTTTGCTGTTCGGAGAACTGGCGAACAGCCGATGTTCGAGTCAAACTCGAAGCTCATCCCTAGTCCTGGCTGCAGGAGACTCACCACCACAGTCAGCGCATGGATCAAGTATGGACACTGTGAGGAACCACTGATGGGGCTGACTCCCAGCGAGCTGGCACCCGTCACATACAGTGTGGCTCTGCAATAAGGCCTATGCACAGAACAGCTGGTAAAGGAGAAGACTAGTTTGGACAGAAAGTGTTGAAGGATGAATACAGAAAGCATGGTGGAGTCCCAGAACAGAGATTCCCCTGTGAAGCCGGAAAGTGGGGTCGAGTCCCAGGCTAGAGAATCACCCATGAAGAGGGGCGACACCTATGGCAAAGGTTGGGAGTCCGTCATGGCATGCAGTTGGACAGAAGATGTGGTGACCACAAGTGCTGCTCAGCAGGAACAAGCAGGCATCCCAGAAAAGCTGGCTGTACCCAAACACCGTGTCAGCCTCATCTGGAAGGAGCCAGAGTGTGAAGACAGCTCATCTTCAGGCGAGCCAGCGGTGGGGGGATAGACTGGGGGTCACCAAGACTGCAGGCAGAGTTTGGGATGAGTGGTCCTCAGACAGTGAATCAGAAGAGTGGGATTGGGGAAGCACTCAGGAGGAGATAGAGATACTGACGGGACCATCATATAGACCCCTTACACCAGAAACAACTGAGAGGGCAGAAGAAGTGGAGCAACTGCTAGCTTGTGCTGAAGAATTTCAGCTGACCCCAATGTATGTCCATCAATGGGTCACATCAAGATCATCAGGCACGTGGGCCAGGACCGAGGTCCAGAATGCTGCGCACGTGCAATGGATTGTCCTGTCACCACAATCTTGCATTCTCCCTGGTCAAGGTAGGCTACGAAGGTTCTCCTGGTTTTAGCGGGAGATTCAAAAGAGAACTGCGCTTGAGTGGGGTCTGGATTACCCTTATGTCCCACAACATGTTATGGACATTATTGAGGCTTCCCGCCCAAAGTGGGAAGCTGACATGGTGTGGGATTGCATGCATGTCCCCAAGCTACAGCAGGGGTCCCATAATCAAGAGGCATGGGCCCGGTTTCAGGACATTCAGCAGGAACGGAGCCTTGGGACGGGCCATCCACAAAGACCGGATAGTGGCTGTCAAAGCTGGACGGCCAAAACTGAGCTATTCATCTGCTATCAGGAAACCCAATGGTGACATCATCAGACTGCCGAATCCCAAGATGTACTGTTAGAGGGGCAGACGCAGGATTCAATCCTGAAGAAAGCCGGGATAGATAGCAGTTGTTGCTGCGAGGGGAGACCTGTGGCCCCTGCCTTTATTTCTTTTCTCACAGACTAGGCCTGGACCAGTTCATCCACTTCCCTTTCAGATGTGTTGGACCTGGAGAGGACACCTGGGTGAGGCCTACAGCTTTGCTGTGCTTTGTTACTATGGAAAGGCTCCTCCTTACTAATGGGTTTCAAAGACTCAAGCAAACATTAAAGTGCCTTGTTTATGTTCTGTTAGCAGGATCATAACCCCAAGCTGGCAGAATGTTTCAGCTAGTTTAAAGGGGTTGTAAAGCCTCAGGGTTTTTCACCTAATGCATTTTATGTGCGGTCTATAGGGGGGAGGTGTGCGCTCTATAGGGGGGATGTGTGCGGTCTATAGAGGGGGATGTGTGCGGTCTATAGAGGGGGAGGTGTGCGGTCTATAGAGGGGGAGGTGTGCGGTCTGTAGAGGGAATGTGTGCGGTCCATAGAGGGGGAGGTGTGCGCTCTATAGAGGGGGAGGTGTGCGGTCTATAGAGGGGGAGGTGTGCGGTCTGTAGAGGGAATGTGTGCGGTCTATAGAGGGGGATGTGTGCGCTCTATAGAGGGGGAGGTGTGCGGTCTATAGAGGGGGAATGTGTGCGGTCTATAGGGGGAGGTGTGCGGTCTACAGAGGGGGAATGTGTGCGGTCTATAGGTGGGAGGTGCGCGGTCTATAGAGGGGGAGGTGTGCGGTCTATAGAGGGGGATGTGTACAGTCTATAGAGGGGAATGTGTGCGGTCTATAGAGGGGGATGTGTGCGGTCTATAGGGGGAGGTGTGCGGTCTACAGAGGGGGAATGTGTGCGGTCTATAGGTGGGAGGTGCGCGGTCTATAGAGGGGGATGTGTGCGGTCTATAGAGGGGGATGTGTGCGGTCTATAGGGGGAGGTGTGCGGTCTACAGAGGGGGAATGTGTGCGGTCTATAGAGGGGGAGGTGTGCGGTCTATAGGTGGGAGGTGCGCGGTCTATAGAGGGGGAGGTGTGCGGTCTATAGAGGGGGATGTGTACAGTCTATAGAGGGGAATGTGTGCGGTCCATAGAGGGGGATGTGTGCGGTCTATAGAGGGGGAATGTGTGCGGTCTATAGAGGGTAATGTGTGCGGTCTATAGAGGGGGATATGTGCGGTCTATAGAGGGGGATGTGTGCGGTCTATAGAGGGGGATGTGTACAGTCTATAGAGGGGATGTGTGCAGTCTATAGAGGGGGATGTGTGCGGTCTATAGAGGGGGAGGTGTGCGGTCTATAGAGGGGGATGTGTACAGTCTATAGAGGGGAATGTGTGCGGTCTATAGAGGGGGATGTGTGCGGTCTATAGAGGGGGAGGTGTGCGGTCTGTAGAGGGAATGTGTGCGGTCAATAGAGGGGGAGGTGTGTGCTCTATAGAGGGGGAGGTGTGCGGTCCATAGAGGGGGAATGTGTGCGGTCCATAGGGGGAGGTGTGCGGTCTACAGAGGGGGAATGTGTGCGGTCTATAGGTGGGAGGTGCGCGGTCAATAGAGGGGGAGGTGTGCGGTCTATAGAGGGGGATGTGTACGGTCTATAGAGGGGAATGTGTGCGGTCTATAGAGAGGAATGTGTGCGGTCTATAGAGGGGAAAGTGTGCGGTCTATAGAGGGGGAGGTGTACGGTCTATAGAGGGGGATGTGTGCGTTCTATAGAGAGGGAGGTGTGCGGTCTATAGGGGGGAGGCGTGCGGTCTATAGAGGGGAATGTGTGCGGTCTAAAGAGGGGAATGTGTGCGGTCTATAGGGGGGATGTGTGCGGTCTATAGAGGGGGATGTGTGCAGTCTATAGAGGGGGATGTGTGCGGTCTATAGGGGGGAGATGTGCGGTCTATAGGGGGGAGGCGTGCGGTCTATAGAGGGGGATGTGTGCAGTCTATAGAGGGGAATGTGTGCGGTCTATAGAGAGGGAGATGTGCGGTCTATAGGGGGGAGGCGTGCGGTCTATAGAGGGGAATCTGTGCGGTCTATAGAGGGGGAGGTGTGCGGTCTATAGAGGGGGAGGCGTGCGGTCTATAGAGGGGAATGTGTGCTGTCTATAGGGGGAGGCGTGCGGTCTATAGAGGGGAATGTGTGTGGTCTATAGAGGGGAATGTGTGCGGTCTATAGAGGGAGATGTGTGCGGTCTATAGAGGGTAATGTGTGCGGTCTATAGAGGGGAATGTGTGCGGTCTATAGAGGGGAATGTGTGCGGTCTATAGGGGAGAGGCGTACGGTCTATAGAGGGGGAGGTGTGCGGTCTATAGGGGAGAGGCGTGCGGTCTATAGAGGGGAATGTGTGCGGTCTATAGAGGGGGAGGTGTGCGGTCAATAGAGGGGAATGTGTGCGGTCAATAGAGGGGAATGTGTGCGGTCTATAGAGTGGAATGTGTGCGGTCTATAGAGGGGAAAGTGTGCGGTCTATAGAGGCGGAGGTGTGCAGTCTATAGAGGGGGAGGTGTGCGGTCTACAGAGGGGGAATGTGTGCGGTCCATAGGTGGGAGGTGCGCGGTCTATAGAGGGGGATGTGTACAGTCTATAGAGGGGAATGTGTGCGGTCTATAGAGGGGCATGTGTGCGGTCTATAGAGATGGAGGTGTGCGGTCTGTAGAGGGAATGTGTGCGGTCTATAGAGGGGGAGGTGTGCGCTCTATAGAGGGGGAGGTGTGCGGTCTATAGAGGGGAATGTGTGCGGTCTATAGAGGGGGAGGTGTGCGATCTATAGAGGTGAATGTGTGCGGTCTATAGAGGGGGATGTGTGCGGTCTATAGAGGGGAATGTGTGCGGTCTATAGGGGGAGGTGTGCGGTCTACAGAGGGGGAGGTGTGAGGTCTATAGAGGGGTAGGTGTGCGGTCTATAGGTGGAAGGTGCGCGGTCTATAGAGGGGGAGGTGTGCGGTCTATAGAGGGGGAGGTGTGCGGTCTATAGAGGGGGAGGTGTGCGGTCTATAGAGGGGGAGGTGTGCGGTCTATAGAGGGGGATGTGTACGGTCTATAGAGGGGAATGTGTGCGGTCTATAGAGGGGAATGTGTGCAGTCTATAGAGGGGGATGTATGCGGTCTATAGAGGGGGATGTGTGCAGTCTATAGAGGGGGATGTGTGCGGTCTATAGAGAGGGAGATGTGCGGTCTATAGGGGGGAGGCGTGCGGTCTATAGAGGGGAATGTGTGCGGTCTATAGGGGGGATGTGTGCGGTCTATAGAGTGGAATGTGTGCGGTCTATAGAGGGGGATGTGTGCGGGCTATAGAGGGGGATGTGTGCGTTCTATAGAGAGGGAGATGTGCGGTCTATAGAGGGGGAAGTGTGCGGTCTATAGAGGGGAATGTGTGCGGTCTATAGAGGGGGATGTGTGCGGGCTATAGAGGGGAATGTGTGTGGTCTATAGAGGGGGATGTGTGCGGTCTATAGAGGGGGATGTGAGCGGGCTATAGAGTGGAATGTGTGCGGTCTATAGAGGGGAATGTGTGCGGTCTATAGAGGGGAATGTGTGCGGTCTATAGAGGGGGATGTGTGCGGTCTATAGAGGGGAATGTGTGCGGTCTATAGAGGGGGAATGTGTGTGGTCTATAGAGGGGGATGTGAGCGGGCTATAGAGGGGGAGGTGTGCGGTCTATAGAGGGGGATGTGTGCGGTCTATAGAGGGAATGTGTGTGGTCTATAGAGGGGAAGGTGTGCGGTCTATAGAGGGGAATGTGTGCGGTCTATAGAGGGGAATGTGTGCGGTCTATAGAGGGGGAGGTGTGCGGTCTATAGAGGGGGATATGTGCGGTCTATAGAGGGGAATGTGTGCGGTCTATAAAGGCGGAGGTGTGCGGTCTATAGAGGGGAAAGTGTGTGGTCTATAGAGGGGGAGGTGTGCGGTCTATAGAGGGGGAGGTGTGCGGTCTATAGAGGGGAATGTGTGCGGTCTATAGATGGGAATGTGTGCGGTCTATAGAGGGGGATGTGTGCGGTCTATAGAGGGGGATGTATGCGGTCTATAGAGGGGGAGGTGTGCGGTCTATAGAGTGGGATGTGTGCGGTCTATAGAGGGAATGTGTGCGGTCTATAGAGGGGGATGTGTGCGGTCTATAGGGGGGAGGTGTGTGGTCTATTGGGGGGAGGTGTGCGGTCTATAGAGGGGAATGTGTGCGGTCTATAGAGGGGAATGTGTGCGGTCTATAGAGGGGGAGGTGTGCGGTCTATAGATGGGGATGTGTGCGGTCTATAGAGGGGGAGGTGTGCGGGCTATAGAGGGAATGTGTGCGGTCTATAGAGGTGAAAGTGTGCGGTCTATAGAGGGGGATGTGAGCGGTCTATAGAGGGGGAGGTGTGCGGTCTATAGAGGGGAATGTGTGCAGTCTATAGATGGGAATTTGTGCGGTCTATAGAGGGGAATGTGTGCGGTCTATAGAGGGGGATGTGTGCGGTTTATAGAGGGGGAGGTGTGCAGTCTATAGAGGGGAATGTGTGCGGTCTATAGAGGGGGAGGTGTGCGGTCTATAGAGGGGGAGGTGTGCGGTCTATAGAGGGGGAGGTGTGCGGTCTATAGAGGGGGAATGTGTGCGGTCTATAGAGGGTGATGTGTGCGGTCTATAGAGGGGAATGTGTGCGGTCTATAGGGGGGATGTGTGCGGTCTATAGAGGGGGATGTGTGCGGTCTACAGAGGGGAATGTGTGCGGTCTATAGAGGGGGATGTGTGCGGTCTATACAGGGGAATGTGTGCGGTCTATAGAGGAGGATGTGTGCGGTCTATACAGGGGAATGTGTGCGGTCTATAGAGGGGGATGTGTGCGGTCTATAGAGGGGAATGTGTGCGGTCTATAGGGGAGAGGCGTGCGGTCTATAGAGGGGAATGTGTGCGGTCTATAGGGGGAAGGTGTGTGGTCTATAGGGGGGAGGTGTGTGGTCTATTGGGGGGAGGTGTGCGGTCTATAGAGGGGGAGGTGTGCGGTCTATAGAGGGGGATGTGTGCGGTCTATAGAGGGGGATGTGTGCGGTCTATAGAGGGGGATGTGTGCGGTCTATAGAGGGGGATGTGTGCAGTCTATAGAGGGGAATGTGTGCGGTCTATAGAGAGGGAGATGTGCGGTCTATAGGGGGGAGGCGTGCGGTCTATAGAGGGGAATGTGTGCGGTCTATAGAGGGGGAGGTGTGCGGTCTATAGAGGGGGAGGCGTGCGGTCTATAGAGGGGAATGTGTGTGGTCTATAGAGGGGAATGTGTGCGGTCTATAGAGGGGGATGTGTGCGGTCTATAGAGGGGAATGTGTGCGGTCTATAGAGGCGGAGGTGTGCAGTCTATAGAGGGGAATGTGTGCGGTCTATAGAGGGGGAGGTGTGCGGTCTATAGAGGGAATGTGTACGGTCTATAGAGGGGGATGTGTGCGGTCTATAGAGGGGGATGTGTGCGGTCTATAGAGGGGGATGTGTGCGGTCTATAGAGGGGAATGTGTGCGGTCTATAGAGGGGGATGTGTGCGGTCTATAGGGGAGAGGCGTGCGGTCTATAGAGGGGAATGTGTGCGGTCTATAGGGGAGAGGCGTGCGGTCTATAGAGGGGGATGTGTGCGGTCTATAGGGGAGAGGCGTGCGGTCTATAGAGGGGAATGTGTGCGGTCTATAGAGGGGGAGGTGTGCGGTCAATAGAGGGGAATGTGTGCGGTCTATAGAGGGGGATGTGTGCGGTCTATAGAGGGGAATGTGTGCGGTCTATAGAGGGGGAGGTGTGCGGTCTATAGAGGGGGAGGTGTGTGGTCTATAGAGGGGAATGTGTGCGGTCTATAGAGGGGGATGTGTGCGGTCTATAGAGGGGGAGGTGTGCGGTCTATAGAGGGGGATGTGTGCGGTCTATAGAGGGAATGTGTACGGTCTATAGAGGGGGATGTGTGCGGTCTATAGAGGGGGATGTGTGCGGTCTATAGAGGGGGATGTGTGCGGTCTATAGAGGGGAATGTGTGCGGTCTATAGAGGGGGATGTGTGCGGTCTATAGAGGGGGAGGTGTGCGGTCTATAGAGGGGGAGGTGTGCGGTCTATAGAGGGGGAATGTGTGCGGTCTATAGAGGGTGATGTGTGCGGTCTATAGAGGGGAATGTGTGCGGTCTATAGGGGGGATGTGTGCGGTCTATAGAGGGGGATGTGTGCGGTCTACAGAGGGGAATGTGTGCGGTCTATAGAGGGGGATGTGTGCGGTCTATACAGGGGAATGTGTGCGGTCTATAGAGGGGGATGTGTGCGGTCTATACAGGGGAATGTGTGCGGTCTATAGAGGGGGAGGTGTGTGGTCTATAGGGGAGAGGCGTGCGGTCTATAGAGGGGAATGTGTGCGGTCTATAGGGGGAAGGTGTGTGGTCTATAGGGGGGAGGTGTGTGGTCTATTGGGGGGAGGTGTGCGGTCTATAGAGGGGGAGGTGTGCGGTCTATAGAGGGGGATGTGTGCGGTCTATAGAGGGGGATGTGTGCGGTCTATAGAGGGGGATGTGTGCGGTCTATAGAGGGGGATGTGTGCAGTCTATAGAGGGGAATGTGTGCGGTCTATAGAGAGGGAGATGTGCGGTCTATAGGGGGGAGGCGTGCGGTCTATAGAGGGGAATGTGTGCGGTCTATAGAGGGGGAGGTGTGCGGTCTATAGAGGGGGAGGCGTGCGGTCTATAGAGGGGAATGTGTGCTGTCTATAGGGGGAGGCGTGCGGTCTATAGAGGGGAATGTGTGTGGTCTATAGAGGGGAATGTGTGCGGTCTATAGAGGGGGATGTGTGCGGTCTATAGAGGGGAATGTGTGCGGTCTATAGAGGCGGAGGTGTGCAGTCTATAGAGGGGAATGTGTGCGGTCTATAGAGGGGGAGGTGTGCGGTCTATAGAGGGAATGTGTACGGTCTATAGAGGGGAATGTGTGCGGTCTATAGAGGGGGAATGTGTGTGGTCTATAGAGGGGGATGTGAGCGGGCTATAGAGGGGGAGGTGTGCGGTCTATAGAGGGGGATGTGTGCGGTCTATAGAGGGAATGTGTGTGGTCTATAGAGGGGAAGGTGTGCGGTCTATAGAGGGGGATGTGTGCGGTCTATAGGGGGAATGTGTGCGGTCTATAGAGGGGAATGTGTGCGGTCTATAGAGGGGGAGGTGTGCGGTCTATAGAGGGGGAGGTGTGCGGTCTATAGAGGGGGATATGTGCGGTCTATAGAGGGGAATGTGTGCGGTCTATAAAGGCGGAGGTGTGCGGTCTATAGAGGGGAAAGTGTGTGGTCTATAGAGGGGGAGGTGTGCGGTCTATAGAGGGGGAGGTGTGCGGTCTATAGAGGGGAATGTGTGCGGTCTATAGATGGGAATGTGTGCGGTCTATAGAGGGGGATGTGTGCGGTCTATAGAGGGGGATGTATGCGGTCTATAGAGGGGGAGGTGTGCGGTCTATAGAGTGGGATGTGTGCGGTCTATAGAGGGAATGTGTGCGGTCTATAGAGGGGGATGTGTGCGGTCTATAGGGGGGAGGTGTGTGGTCTATTGGGGGGAGGTGTGCGGTCTATAGAGGGGAATGTGTGCGGTCTATAGAGGGGAATGTGTGCGGTCTATAGAGGGGGAGGTGTGCGGTCTATAGATGGGGATGTGTGCGGTCTATAGAGGGGGAGGTGTGCGGGCTATAGAGGGAATGTGTGCGGTCTATAGAGGGGGATGTGAGCGGTCTATAGAGGGGGAGGTGTGCGGTCTATAGAGGGGAATGTGTGCAGTCTATAGATGGGAATTTGTGCGGTCTATAGAGGGGAATGTGTGCGGTCTATAGAGGGGGATGTGTGCGGTTTATAGAGGGGGAGGTGTGCAGTCTATAGAGGGGAATGTGTGCGGTCTATAGAGGGGGAGGTGTGCGGTCTATAGAGGGGGAGGTGTGCGGTCTATAGAGGGGGAGGTGTGCGGTCTATAGAGGGGGAATGTGTGCGGTCTATAGAGGGTGATGTGTGCGGTCTATAGAGGGGAATGTGTGCGGTCTACAGAGGGGAATGTGTGCGGTCTATAGGGGGGATGTGTGCGGTCTATAGAGGGGGATGTGTGCGGTCTACAGAGGGGAATGTGTGCGGTCTATAGAGGGGGATGTGTGCGGTCTATACAGGGGAATGTGTGCGGTCTATAGAGGAGGATGTGTGCGGTCTATACAGGGGAATGTGTGCGGTCTATAGAGGGGGATGTGTGCGGTCTATAGAGGGGAATGTGTGCGGTCTATAGGGGAGAGGCGTGCGGTCTATAGAGGGGAATGTGTGCGGTCTATAGGGGGAAGGTGTGTGGTCTATAGGGGGGAGGTGTGTGGTCTATTGGGGGGAGGTGTGCGGTCTATAGAGGGGGAGGTGTGCGGTCTATAGAGGGGGATGTGTGCGGTCTATAGAGGGGGATGTGTGCGGTCTATAGAGGGGGATGTGTGCGGTCTATAGAGGGGGATGTGTGCAGTCTATAGAGGGGAATGTGTGCGGTCTATAGAGAGGGAGATGTGCGGTCTATAGGGGGGAGGCGTGCGGTCTATAGAGGGGAATGTGTGCGGTCTATAGAGGGGGAGGTGTGCGGTCTATAGAGGGGGAGGCGTGCGGTCTATAGAGGGGAATGTGTGTGGTCTATAGAGGGGAATGTGTGCGGTCTATAGAGGGGGATGTGTGCGGTCTATAGAGGGGAATGTGTGCGGTCTATAGAGGCGGAGGTGTGCAGTCTATAGAGGGGAATGTGTGCGGTCTATAGAGGGGGAGGTGTGCGGTCTATAGAGGGAATGTGTACGGTCTATAGAGGGGGATGTGTGCGGTCTATAGAGGGGGATGTGTGCGGTCTATAGAGGGGGATGTGTGCGGTCTATAGAGGGGAATGTGTGCGGTCTATAGAGGGGGATGTGTGCGGTCTATAGGGGAGAGGCGTGCGGTCTATAGAGGGGAATGTGTGCGGTCTATAGGGGAGAGGCGTGCGGTCTATAGAGGGGGATGTGTGCGGTCTATAGGGGAGAGGCGTGCGGTCTATAGAGGGGAATGTGTGCGGTCTATAGAGGGGGAGGTGTGCGGTCAATAGAGGGGAATGTGTGCGGTCTATAGAGGGGGATGTGTGCGGTCTATAGAGGGGAATGTGTGCGGTCTATAGAGGGGGAGGTGTGCGGTCTATAGAGGGGGAGGTGTGTGGTCTATAGAGGGGAATGTGTGCGGTCTATAGAGGGGGATGTGTGCGGTCTATAGAGGGGGAGGTGTGCGGTCTATAGAGGGGGATGTGTGCGGTCTATAGAGGGAATGTGTACGGTCTATAGAGGGGGATGTGTGCGGTCTATAGAGGGGGATGTGTGCGGTCTATAGAGGGGGATGTGTGCGGTCTATAGAGGGGAATGTGTGCGGTCTATAGATGGGAATTTGTGCGGTCTATAGAGGGGAATGTGTGCGGTCTATAGAGGGGGATGTGTGCGGTTTATAGAGGGGGAGGTGTGCAGTCTATAGAGGGGAATGTGTGCGGTCTATAGAGGGGGAGGTGTGCGGTCTATAGAGGGGGAGGTGTGCGGTCTATAGAGGGGGAGGTGTGCGGTCTATAGAGGGGGAATGTGTGCGGTCTATAGAGGGTGATGTGTGCGGTCTATAGAGGGGAATGTGTGCGGTCTATAGGGGGGATGTGTGCGGTCTATAGAGGGGGATGTGTGCGGTCTACAGAGGGGAATGTGTGCGGTCTATAGAGGGGGATGTGTGCGGTCTATACAGGGGAATGTGTGCGGTCTATAGAGGAGGATGTGTGCGGTCTATACAGGGGAATGTGTGCGGTCTATAGAGGGGGATGTGTGCGGTCTATAGAGGGGAATGTGTGCGGTCTATAGGGGAGAGGCGTGCGGTCTATAGAGGGGAATGTGTGCGGTCTATAGGGGGAAGGTGTGTGGTCTATAGGGGGGAGGTGTGTGGTCTATTGGGGGGAGGTGTGCGGTCTATAGAGGGGGAGGTGTGCGGTCTATAGAGGGGGATGTGTGCGGTCTATAGAGGGGGATGTGTGCGGTCTATAGAGGGGGATGTGTGCGGTCTATAGAGGGGGATGTGTGCAGTCTATAGAGGGGAATGTGTGCGGTCTATAGAGAGGGAGATGTGCGGTCTATAGGGGGGAGGCGTGCGGTCTATAGAGGGGAATGTGTGCGGTCTATAGAGGGGGAGGTGTGCGGTCTATAGAGGGGGAGGCGTGCGGTCTATAGAGGGGAATGTGTGTGGTCTATAGAGGGGAATGTGTGCGGTCTATAGAGGGGGATGTGTGCGGTCTATAGAGGGGAATGTGTGCGGTCTATAGAGGCGGAGGTGTGCAGTCTATAGAGGGGAATGTGTGCGGTCTATAGAGGGGGAGGTGTGCGGTCTATAGAGGGAATGTGTACGGTCTATAGAGGGGGATGTGTGCGGTCTATAGAGGGGGATGTGTGCGGTCTATAGAGGGGGATGTGTGCGGTCTATAGAGGGGAATGTGTGCGGTCTATAGAGGGGGATGTGTGCGGTCTATAGGGGAGAGGCGTGCGGTCTATAGAGGGGAATGTGTGCGGTCTATAGGGGAGAGGCGTGCGGTCTATAGAGGGGGATGTGTGCGGTCTATAGGGGAGAGGCGTGCGGTCTATAGAGGGGAATGTGTGCGGTCTATAGAGGGGGAGGTGTGCGGTCAATAGAGGGGAATGTGTGCGGTCTATAGAGGGGGATGTGTGCGGTCTATAGAGGGGAATGTGTGCGGTCTATAGAGGGGGAGGTGTGCGGTCTATAGAGGGGGAGGTGTGTGGTCTATAGAGGGGAATGTGTGCGGTCTATAGAGGGGGATGTGTGCGGTCTATAGAGGGGGAGGTGTGCGGTCTATAGAGGGGGATGTGTGCGGTCTATAGAGGGAATGTGTACGGTCTATAGAGGGGGATGTGTGCGGTCTATAGAGGGGGATGTGTGCGGTCTATAGAGGGGGATGTGTGCGGTCTATAGAGGGGAATGTGTGCGGTCTATAGAGGGGGATGTGTGCGGTCTATAGAGGGGGAGGTGTGCGGTCTATAGAGGGGGAGGTGTGCGGTCTATAGAGGGGGAATGTGTGCGGTCTATAGAGGGTGATGTGTGCGGTCTATAGAGGGGAATGTGTGCGGTCTATAGGGGGGATGTGTGCGGTCTATAGAGGGGGATGTGTGCGGTCTACAGAGGGGAATGTGTGCGGTCTATAGAGGGGGATGTGTGCGGTCTATACAGGGGAATGTGTGCGGTCTATAGAGGGGGAGGTGTGTGGTCTATAGGGGAGAGGCGTGCGGTCTATAGAGGGGAATGTGTGCGGTCTATAGGGGGAAGGTGTGTGGTCTATAGGGGGGAGGTGTGTGGTCTATTGGGGGGAGGTGTGCGGTCTATAGAGGGGGAGGTGTGCGGTCTATAGAGGGGGATGTGTGCGGTCTATAGAGGGGGATGTGTGCGGTCTATAGAGGGGGATGTGTGCGGTCTATAGAGGGGGATGTGTGCAGTCTATAGAGGGGAATGTGTGCGGTCTATAGAGAGGGAGATGTGCGGTCTATAGGGGGGAGGCGTGCGGTCTATAGAGGGGAATGTGTGCGGTCTATAGAGGGGGAGGTGTGCGGTCTATAGAGGGGGAGGCGTGCGGTCTATAGAGGGGAATGTGTGCTGTCTATAGGGGGAGGCGTGCGGTCTATAGAGGGGAATGTGTGTGGTCTATAGAGGGGAATGTGTGCGGTCTATAGAGGGGGATGTGTGCGGTCTATAGAGGGGAATGTGTGCGGTCTATAGAGGCGGAGGTGTGCAGTCTATAGAGGGGAATGTGTGCGGTCTATAGAGGGGGAGGTGTGCGGTCTATAGAGGGAATGTGTACGGTCTATAGAGGGGAATGTGTGCGGTCTATAGAGGGGGAATGTGTGTGGTCTATAGAGGGGGATGTGAGCGGGCTATAGAGGGGGAGGTGTGCGGTCTATAGAGGGGGATGTGTGCGGTCTATAGAGGGAATGTGTGTGGTCTATAGAGGGGAAGGTGTGCGGTCTATAGAGGGGGATGTGTGCGGTCTATAGGGGGAATGTGTGCGGTCTATAGAGGGGAATGTGTGCGGTCTATAGAGGGGGAGGTGTGCGGTCTATAGAGGGGGAGGTGTGCGGTCTATAGAGGGGGATATGTGCGGTCTATAGAGGGGAATGTGTGCGGTCTATAAAGGCGGAGGTGTGCGGTCTATAGAGGGGAAAGTGTGTGGTCTATAGAGGGGGAGGTGTGCGGTCTATAGAGGGGGAGGTGTGCGGTCTATAGAGGGGAATGTGTGCGGTCTATAGATGGGAATGTGTGCGGTCTATAGAGGGGGATGTGTGCGGTCTATAGAGGGGGATGTATGCGGTCTATAGAGGGGGAGGTGTGCGGTCTATAGAGTGGGATGTGTGCGGTCTATAGAGGGAATGTGTGCGGTCTATAGAGGGGGATGTGTGCGGTCTATAGGGGGGAGGTGTGTGGTCTATTGGGGGGAGGTGTGCGGTCTATAGAGGGGAATGTGTGCGGTCTATAGAGGGGAATGTGTGCGGTCTATAGAGGGGGAGGTGTGCGGTCTATAGATGGGGATGTGTGCGGTCTATAGAGGGGGAGGTGTGCGGGCTATAGAGGGAATGTGTGCGGTCTATAGAGGTGAAAGTGTGCGGTCTATAGAGGGGGATGTGAGCGGTCTATAGAGGGGGAGGTGTGCGGTCTATAGAGGGGAATGTGTGCAGTCTATAGATGGGAATTTGTGCGGTCTATAGAGGGGAATGTGTGCGGTCTATAGAGGGGGATGTGTGCGGTTTATAGAGGGGGAGGTGTGCAGTCTATAGAGGGGAATGTGTGCGGTCTATAGAGGGGGAGGTGTGCGGTCTATAGAGGGGGAGGTGTGCGGTCTATAGAGGGGGAGGTGTGCGGTCTATAGAGGGGGAATGTGTGCGGTCTATAGAGGGTGATGTGTGCGGTCTATAGAGGGGAATGTGTGCGGTCTATAGGGGGGATGTGTGCGGTCTATAGAGGGGGATGTGTGCGGTCTACAGAGGGGAATGTGTGCGGTCTATAGAGGGGGATGTGTGCGGTCTATACAGGGGAATGTGTGCGGTCTATAGAGGAGGATGTGTGCGGTCTATACAGGGGAATGTGTGCGGTCTATAGAGGGGGATGTGTGCGGTCTATAGAGGGGAATGTGTGCGGTCTATAGGGGAGAGGCGTGCGGTCTATAGAGGGGAATGTGTGCGGTCTATAGGGGGAAGGTGTGTGGTCTATAGGGGGGAGGTGTGTGGTCTATTGGGGGGAGGTGTGCGGTCTATAGAGGGGGAGGTGTGCGGTCTATAGAGGGGGATGTGTGCGGTCTATAGAGGGGGATGTGTGCGGTCTATAGAGGGGGATGTGTGCGGTCTATAGAGGGGGATGTGTGCAGTCTATAGAGGGGAATGTGTGCGGTCTATAGAGAGGGAGATGTGCGGTCTATAGGGGGGAGGCGTGCGGTCTATAGAGGGGAATGTGTGCGGTCTATAGAGGGGGAGGTGTGCGGTCTATAGAGGGGGAGGCGTGCGGTCTATAGAGGGGAATGTGTGTGGTCTATAGAGGGGAATGTGTGCGGTCTATAGAGGGGGATGTGTGCGGTCTATAGAGGGGAATGTGTGCGGTCTATAGAGGCGGAGGTGTGCAGTCTATAGAGGGGAATGTGTGCGGTCTATAGAGGGGGAGGTGTGCGGTCTATAGAGGGAATGTGTACGGTCTATAGAGGGGGATGTGTGCGGTCTATAGAGGGGGATGTGTGCGGTCTATAGAGGGGGATGTGTGCGGTCTATAGAGGGGAATGTGTGCGGTCTATAGAGGGGGATGTGTGCGGTCTATAGGGGAGAGGCGTGCGGTCTATAGAGGGGAATGTGTGCGGTCTATAGGGGAGAGGCGTGCGGTCTATAGAGGGGGATGTGTGCGGTCTATAGGGGAGAGGCGTGCGGTCTATAGAGGGGAATGTGTGCGGTCTATAGAGGGGGAGGTGTGCGGTCAATAGAGGGGAATGTGTGCGGTCTATAGAGGGGGATGTGTGCGGTCTATAGAGGGGAATGTGTGCGGTCTATAGAGGGGGAGGTGTGCGGTCTATAGAGGGGGAGGTGTGTGGTCTATAGAGGGGAATGTGTGCGGTCTATAGAGGGGGATGTGTGCGGTCTATAGAGGGGGAGGTGTGCGGTCTATAGAGGGGGAATGTGTGCGGTCTATAGAGGGTGATGTGTGCGGTCTATAGAGGGGAATGTGTGCGGTCTATAGGGGGGATGTGTGCGGTCTATAGAGGGGGATGTGTGCGGTCTACAGAGGGGAATGTGTGCGGTCTATAGAGGGGGATGTGTGCGGTCTATACAGGGGAATGTGTGCGGTCTATAGAGGGGGATGTGTGCGGTCTATACAGGGGAATGTGTGCGGTCTATAGAGGGGGAGGTGTGTGGTCTATAGGGGAGAGGCGTGCGGTCTATAGAGGGGAATGTGTGCGGTCTATAGGGGGAAGGTGTGTGGTCTATAGGGGGGAGGTGTGTGGTCTATTGGGGGGAGGTGTGCGGTCTATAGAGGGGGAGGTGTGCGGTCTATAGAGGGGGATGTGTGCGGTCTATAGAGGGGGATGTGTGCGGTCTATAGAGGGGGATGTGTGCGGTCTATAGAGGGGGATGTGTGCAGTCTATAGAGGGGAATGTGTGCGGTCTATAGAGAGGGAGATGTGCGGTCTATAGGGGGGAGGCGTGCGGTCTATAGAGGGGAATGTGTGCGGTCTATAGAGGGGGAGGTGTGCGGTCTATAGAGGGGGAGGCGTGCGGTCTATAGAGGGGAATGTGTGCTGTCTATAGGGGGAGGCGTGCGGTCTATAGAGGGGAATGTGTGTGGTCTATAGAGGGGAATGTGTGCGGTCTATAGAGGGGGATGTGTGCGGTCTATAGAGGGGAATGTGTGCGGTCTATAGAGGCGGAGGTGTGCAGTCTATAGAGGGGAATGTGTGCGGTCTATAGAGGGGGAGGTGTGCGGTCTATAGAGGGAATGTGTACGGTCTATAGAGGGGGATGTGTGCGGTCTATAGAGGGGGATGTGTGCGGTCTATAGAGGGGGATGTGTGCGGTCTATAGAGGGGAATGTGTGCGGTCTATAGAGGGGGATGTGTGCGGTCTATAGGGGAGAGGCGTGCGGTCTATAGAGGGGAATGTGTGCGGTCTATAGGGGAGAGGCGTGCGGTCTATAGAGGGGGATGTGTGCGGTCTATAGGGGAGAGGCGTGCGGTCTATAGAGGGGAATGTGTGCGGTCTATAGAGGGGGAGGTGTGCGGTCAATAGAGGGGAATGTGTGCGGTCTATAGAGGGGGATGTGTGCGGTCTATAGAGGGGAATGTGTGCGGTCTATAGAGGGGGAGGTGTGCGGTCTATAGAGGGGGAGGTGTGTGGTCTATAGAGGGGAATGTGTGCGGTCTATAGAGGGGGATGTGTGCGGTCTATAGAGGGGGATGTGTGCGGTCTATAGAGGGGAATGTGTGCGGTCTATAGAGGGGGATGTGTGCGGTCTATAGAGGGGGATGTGTGCGGTCTATAGAGGGGGATGTGTGCGGTCTATAGAGGGGGAGGTGTGCGGTCTATAGAGGGGGATGTGTGCGGTCTATAGAGGGGAATGTGTGCGGTCTATAGAGGGGGATGTGTGCGGTCTATAGAGGGGGATGTGTGCGGTCTATAGAGGGGGATGTGTGCGGTCTATAGAGGGGAATGTGTGCGGTCTATAGAGGGGGATGTGTGCGGTCTATAGAGGGGGATGTGTGCGGTCTATAGAGGGGGATGTGTGCGGTCTATAGAGGGGGAGGTGTGCGGTCTATAGAGGGGGATGTGTGTGGTCTATAGAGGTGGAGGTGTGCGGTCTATAGAGGGGGAGGTGTGCAGTCTATAGAGGGGAATGTGTGCAGTCTATAGAGGGGGAGGTGTGCGGTCTACAGAGGGGGAATGTGTGCGGTCCATAGGTGGGAGGTGTGCGGTCTATAGAGGGGGATGTGTGCGGTCTATAGAGGGAATGTGTGTGGTCTATAGAGGGGGAGGTGTGCGGTCTATAGAGGGGGAAGTGTGCGGTCTATAGAGGGGGATGTGTACAGTCTATAGAGGGGAATGTGTGCGGTCTATAGAGGGGCATGTGTGCGTTCTATAGAGGGGGAGGTGTGCGCTCTATAGAGGGGGAGGTGTGCGGTCTATAGAGGGGAATGTGTGCGGTCTATAGAGGGGGAGGTGTGCGATCTATAGAGGTGAATGTGTGTGGTCTATAGGGGGGATGTGTGCGGTCTATAGGGGGAGGTGTGCGGTCTACAGAGGGGGAGGTGTGCGGTCTATAGAGGGGGAGGTGTGCGGTCTATAGGTGGAAGGTGCGCGGTCTATAGAGGGGGAGGTGTGCGGTCTATAGAGGGGGAGGTGTGCGGTCTATAGAGGGGGAGGTGTGCGGTCTATAGAGGGGGAGGTGTGCGGTCTATAGAGGGGGAGGTGTGCGGTCTATAGAGGGGGATGTGTACGGTCTATAGGGGGAATGTGTGCGGTCTATAGAGGGGGATGTGTACGGTCTATAGGGGGAATGTGTGCGGTCTATAGAGGGGGAGGTGTGCGGGCTATAGAGGGGGATGTGTGCGGTCTATAGAGGGGAATGTGTGCGGTCTATAGAGGGGAATGTGTGCAGTCTATAGAGGGGGATGTATGCGGTCTATAGAGGGGGATGTGTGCAGTCTATAGAGGGGGATGTGTGTGGTCTATAGAGAGGGAGATGTGCGGTCTATAGGGGGGAGGCGTGCGGTCTATAGAGGGGAATGTGTGCGGTCTATAGAGGGGGATGTGTGCGGTCTATAGAGGGGGATGTGTGCGGTCTATAGAGGGGAATGTGTGCGGTCTATAGGGGGGATGTGTGCGGTCTATAGAGTGGAATGTGTGCGGTCGATAGAGGGGGATGTGTGCGGGCTATAGAGGGGGATGTGTGCGTTCTATAGAGAGGGAGGTGTGCGGTCTATAGGGGGAGGCATGCGGTCTATAGAGGTGAATGTGTGCGGTCTAAAGAGGGGAATGTGTGCGGTCTATAGAGGGGAATGTGTGCGGTCTATAGAGGGGGATGTGTGCGGTCTATAGAGGGGGATGTGTGCGGTCTATAGGGGGAAAGTGTGTGGTCTATAGAGGGGGATGTGTGCGGTCTATAGAGAGGGAGATGTGCGGTCTATAGGGGGGAGGCGTGCGGTCTATAGAGGGGAATGTGTGCGGTCTATAGAGGGGGAGGTGTGTGGTCTATAGAGGTGAATGTGTGCGGTCTATAGAGGGGAATGTGTGCGGTCTATAGAGGGGAATGTGTGCGGTCTATAGAGTGGGATGTGAGCGGGCTATAGAGGGGAATGTGTGCGGGCTATAGAGGGGAATGTGTGCGGTCTATAGAGGGGAATGTGTGCGGTCTATAGAGTGGAATGTGTGCGGTCTATAGAGGGGGATGTGTGCGGTCTATAGAGGGGGATGTGAGCGGGCTATAGAGGGGAATGTGTGCGGTCTATAGAGGGGGATGTGTGCGGTCTATAGAGTGGAATGTGTGCGGTCTATAGAGGGGGATGTGTGCGGTCTATAGAGGGGGATGTGAGCGGGCTATAGAGGGGAATGTGTGCGGTCTATAGAGGGGATGTGTGCGGTCTATAGAGGGTGATGTGTGTGGTCTATAGAGTGGGATGTGTGTGTTCTATAGAGGGGGATGTGAGCGGGCTATAGAGGGGGAGGTGTGCGGTCTATAGAGGGGAATGTGTGCGGGCTATAGAGGGGGAATGTGTGCGGTCTATAGAGGGGGATGTGAGCGGGCTATAGAGGGGGAGGTGTGCGGTCTATAGAGGGGATGTGTGCGGTCTATAGGGGGAATGTGTGCGGTCTATAGAGGGGAATGTGTGCGGTCTATAGATGGGAATGTGTGCGGTCTATAGAGGGGGATGTGTGCGGTCTATAGAGGGGGATGTGTGCGGTCTATAGAGGGGGAGGTGTGTGGTCTATAGAGGGGGATGTGTGCGGTCTATAGAGTGGAATGTGTGCGGTCTATAGAGGGGAATGTGTGCGGTCTATAGATGGGAATGTGTGCGGTCTATAGAGGGTGATGTGTGCGGTCTATAGAGGGGGATGTGTGCGGTCTATAGAGGGGGAGGTGTGTGGTCTATAGAGGGGGATGTGTGCGGTCTATAGAGTGGAATGTGTGCGGTCTATAGAGGGGAATGTGTGCGGTCTATAGAGTGGAATGTGTGCGGTCTATAGAGGGGGATGTGTGCGGTCTATAGAGTGGAATGTGTGCGGTCTATAGAGGGGGATGTGTGCGGGCTATAGAGGGGGATGTGTGCGGTCTATAGGGGGAATGTGTGCGGTCTATAGAGGGGAATGTGTGCGGTCTATAGAGGGGGAGGTGTGCGGTCTATAGAGGGGGAGGTGTGCGGTCTATAGAGGGGGATATGTGCGGTCTATAGAGGGGAATGTGTGCGGTCTATAAAGGCGGAGGTGTGCGGTCTATAGAGGGGAAAGTGTGTGGTCTATAGAGGGGGAGGTGTGCGGTCTGTAGAGGGGAATGTGTGCGGTCTATAGATGGGAATGTGTGCGGTCTATAGAGGGGGATGTGTGCGGTCTATAGAGGGGGATGTGTGCGGTCTATAGAGGGGGAGGTGTGCGGTCTATAGAGTGGGATGTGTGCGGTCTGTAGAGGGAATGTGTGCGGTCTATAGAGGGGAATGTGTGCCGTCTATAGAGGGGGATGTGTGCGGTCTATAGGGGGGAGGTGTGTGGTCTATTGGGGGGAGGTGTGCGGTCTATAGAGGGGAATGTGTGCGGTCTATAGAGGGGGAGGTGTGCGGTCTATAGATGGGGATGTGTGCGGTCTATAGAGGGGGAGGTGTGCGGGCTATAGAGGGAATGTGTGCGGTCTATAGAGGTGAAAGTGTGCGGTCTATAGAGGGGGATGTGTGCGGTCTATAGAGGGGGAGGTGTGCGGTCTATAGAGGGGGAGGTGTGCGGTCTATAGAGGGGAATGTGTGCAGTCTATAGATGGGAATTTGTGCGGTCTATAGAGGGGGATGTGTGCGGTCTATAGAGGGGAATGTGTGCGGTCTATAGAGGGGGATGTGTGCGATTTATAGAGGGGGAGGTGTGCGGTCTATAGAGGGGGAGGTGTGCGGTCTATAGAGGGGGAGGTGTGCGGTCTATAGAGGGGGAATGTGTGCGGTCTATAGAGGGTGATGTGTGCGGTCTATAGAGGGGAATGTGTGCGGTCTATAGGGGGGATGTGTGCGGTCTATAGAGGGGGATGTGTGCGGTCTATAGAGGGGGATGTGTGCGGTCTATAGAGGGGGATGTGTGCGGTCTATAGAGGGGAATGTGTGCGGTCTATAGAGGGGGAGGTGTGTGGTCTATAGAGGGGGATGTGTGCGGTCTATAGAGGGGGATGTGTGCGGTCTATAGAGGGGAATGTGTGCGGTCTATAGAGGGGGATGTGTGCGGTCAACAGAGGGGAATGTGTGCGGTCTATAGAGGGGGAGGTGTGTGGTCTATAGAGGGGGATGTGTGCGGTCTATAGAGGGGAATGTGTGCGGTCTATAGAGGGGGATGTGTGCGGTCTATACAGGGGAATGTGTGCGGTCTATAGAGGGGGAGGTGTGCGGTCTATAGAGGGGGAGGTGTGTGGTCTATAGGGGAGAGGCGTGCGGTCTATAGAGGGGAATGTGTGCGGTCTATAGAGGGGGAGGTGTGCGGTCTATAGAGGGGGATGTGTGCGGTCTATAGAGGGGATGTGTGCGGTCTATAGAGGGGAATGTGTGCGGTCTATAGGGGGGAGGTGTGCGGTCTATAGAGGGGGATGTGTGTGGTCTATAGGGGGGAGGTGTGTGGTCTATAGGGGGGAGGTGTGTGGTCTATTGGGGGGAGGTGTGCGGTCTATAGAGGGGGAGGTGTGCGGTCTATAGAGGGGGATGTGTGCGGTCTATAGAGGGGGATGTGTGCGGTCTATAGAGGGGGATGTGTGCGGTCTATAGGGGGGATGTGTGCGGTCTATAGAGGGGGATGTGTGCGGTCTACAGAGGGGAATGTGTGCGGTCTATAGAGGGGAATGTGTGCGGTCTATAGAGGGGGATGTGTGCGGTCTATAGAGGGGGATGTGTGCGGTCTATAGAGGGGAATGTGTGCGGTCTATAGAGGGGAATGTGTGCGGTCTATACAGGGGAATGTGTGCGGTCTATAGAGGGGGAGGTGTGTGGTCTATAGGGGAGAGGCGTGCGGTCTATAGAGGGGAATGTGTGCAGTCTATAGAGGGGGAGGTGTGCGGTCTATAGAGGGGGAGGTGTGTGGTCTATAGGGGAGAGGCGTGCGGTCTATAGAGGGGAATGTGTGCAGTCTATAGAGGGGGAGGTGTGCGGTCTATAGAGGGGGATGTGTGCGGTCTATAGAGGGGGAGGCGTGCGGTCTATAGGGGGAATGTGTGCGGTCTATAGTGGGGAGGCGTGCGGTCTATAGGGGGAATGTGTGCGGTCTATAGTGGGGAGGCGTGCGGTCTATAGGGGGAATGTGTGCGGTCTATAGAGGGGGAAGTGTGCGGTCTAGAGAGGGGGAGGTGTGCGGTCTATAGAGGGGGATGTGAGCGGTCTATAGAGGGGGATGTGTGCGGTCTATAGAGGGGAATGTGTGCGGTCTATAGAGGGGGAGGTGTGTGGTCTATAGGGGAGAGGCGTGCGGTCTATAGAGGGGAATGTGTGCAGTCTATAGAGGGGGAGGTGTGCGGTCTATAGAGGGGGATGTGTGCGGTCTATAGAGGGGATGTGTGCGGTCTATAGAGGGGGAGGCGTGCGGTCTATAGGGGGAATGTGTGCGGTCTATAGAGGGGGAAGTGTGCGGTCTAGAGAGGGGGAGGTGTGCGGTCTATAGAGGGGGATGTGAGCGGTCTATAGAGGGGGATGTGTGCGGTCTATAGAGGGGAATGTGTGCGGTCTATAGAGGGGAAAGTGTGCAGTCTATAGAGGGGGAGGTGTGCGGTCTATAGAGGGGGAGGTGTGCGGTCTATAGAGGGGGATGTGTGCGGTCTATAGAGGGGAATGTGTGCGGTCTATAGAGGGGGAGGTGTGTGGTCTATAGAGGGGGATGTGTGCGGTCTATAGGGGAATGTGTGCGGTCTATAGAGGGGAATGTGTGCGGTCTATAGAAGGGAATGTGTGCGGTCTATAGAGTGGGATGTGTGCGGTCTATAGAGGGGGATGTGTGCGGTCTATAGAGGGGAATGTGTGCGGTCTATAGAGGGGATGTGTGCGGTCTATAGAGGGGGATGTGTGCGGTTTGTAGAAGGGGATGTGTGCGGTCTATTCAGGGGAGGTGTGCGGTCTATAGAGGGGGGGGGGGGTGCGGTCTATAGAGGGGGAGGTGTGCGGTCTATAGAGGGGAATGTGTGCGGTCTATAGGGGGGATGTGTGCGGTCTATAGAGGGGGATGTGTGCGGTCTATAGAGGGGAATGTGTGCGGTCTATAGAGGGGGATGTGTGCGGTCTATAGAGGGGATGTGTGCGGTCTATAGAGGGGGATGTGTGCGGTCTATAGAGGGGGAGGTGTGCGGTCTATAGAGGGGGAGGTGTGCGGTCTATAGAGGGGGATATGTGCGGTCTATAGAGGGGGAGGTGTGCGGTCTATAGAGGGTAATGTGTGCGGTCTATAGAGGGGGATGTGTGCGGTTTGTAGAGGGGGATGTGTGCGGTCTATAGAGGGAATGTGTGTGGTCTATAGAGGGGAATGTGTGCGGTCTATAGAGGGGAATGTGTGCGGTCTATAGAGGGGGATGTGTGCGGTCTATAGAGGGGGAGGTGTGCGGTCTATAGAGGGGGATGTGTGCGGTCTATAGAGGGGAATGTGTGCGGTCTATAGAGGGGGATGTGTGCGGTCTATAGAGGGGAATGTGTGCGGTCTATAGAGGGGAATGTGTGCGGTCTATAGAGGGGAATGTGTGCGGTCTATAGAGGGGAATGTGTGCGGTCTATAGAGGGGAATGTGTGCGGTCTTTAGAGGGGAAAGTGTGCGGTCTATAGAGGGGGATGTGTGCGGTCTATAGAGGGGGATGTGTGCGGTCTATAGAGGGGGATGTGTGCGGTCTATAGAGGGGGAGGTGTGCGGTCTATAGAGGGGAATGTGTGCGGTCTATAGAGGGGAATGTGTGCGGTCTTTAGAGGGGAAAGTGTGCGGTCTATAGAGGGGGATGTGTGCGGTCTATAGAGGGGGAGGTGTGTGGTCTATAGGGGAGAGGCGTGCGGTCTATAGAGGGGAATGTGTGCGGTCTATAGAGGGGGAGGTGTGCGGTCTATAGAGGGGGATGTGTGCGGTCTATAGAGGGGAATGTGTGCGGTCTATAGAGGGGGAGGTGTGCGGTCTATAGAGGGGGAGGCGTGCGGTCTATAGGGGGAATGTGTGCGGTCTATAGTGGGGAGGCGTGCGGTCTATAGGGGGAATGTGTGCGGTCTATAGAGGGGGAAGTGTGCGGTCTAGAGAGGGGGAGGTGTGCGGTCTATAGAGGGGGATGTGAGCGGTCTAAAGAGGGGGATGTGTGCGGTCTATAGAGGGGAATGTGTGCGGTCTATAGAGGGGAAAGTGTGCAGTCTATAGAGGGGGAGGTGTGCGGTCTATAGAGGGGGAGGTGTGTGGTCTATAGGGGAGAGGCGTGCGGTCTATAGAGGGGAATGTGTGCGGTCTATAGAGTGGGATGTGTGCGGTCTATAGAGGGGGAGGTGTGTGGTCTATAGAGGGGGATATGTGCGGTCTATAGAGGGAATGTGTGCGGTCTATAGAGGGGGAGATGTGCGGTCTATAGAGGGGGATATGTGCGGTCTATAGAGGGGAATGTGTGCGGTCTATAGAGTGGGAGGTGTGCGGTCTATAGAGGGGAATGTATGCGGTCTATAGAGGGGGAGGTGTGCGGTCTATAGAGGGAGATGTGTGCGGTCTATAGAGGGGGATGTGTGCGGTCTATAGAGTGGGAGGTGTGCGGTCTATAGAGGGGAATGTGTGCGGTCTATAGAGGGGGAGGTGTGCGGTCTATAGAGGGAGATGTGTGCGGTCTATAGAGGGGGATGTGTGCGGTCTATAGAGGGGAATGTGTGCAGTTTGTAGAAGGGGATGTGTGCAGTCTATAGAGGGGAGGTGTGCGGTCTATAGAGGGGGAGGTGTGCGGTCTATAGAGGGGAATGTGTGCGGTCTATAGGGGGGATGTGTGCGGTCTATAGAGGGGGAAGTGTGCGGTCTATAGAGAGGGTGGTGTGCGGTCTATAGGGGGGAGGCGTGCGGTCTATAGAGGGGAATGTGTGCGGTCTATAGAGGGGGATGTGTGCGGTCTATAGAGTGGGATGTGTGCGGTCTATAGAGGGGGAGGTGTGTGGTCTATAGAGGGAATGTGTGCGGTCTATAGAGGGGGAGGTGTGCGGTCTATAGAGGGGGATGTGTGCGGTCTATAGAGGGGGATGTGTGCGGTCTATAGAGGGGGATGTGTGCGGTCTATAGAGGGGGATGTGTGCGGTCTATAGAGGGGGAGGTGTGCGGTCTATAGAGGGGGATGTGTGTGGTCTATAGAGGGGATGTGTGCGGTCTATAGAGGGGGATGTGTGCGGTCTATAGAGGGGGAGGTGTGTGGTCTATAGGGGAGAGGCGTGCGGTCTATAGAGGGGAATGTGTGCGGTCTATAGAGGGGGAGGTGTGCCGTCTATAGAGGGGGAGGTGTGCCATCTATAGAGGGGGAGGTGTGCGGTCTATAGAGGGGGATATGTGCGGTCTATAGAGGGGAATGTGTGCGGTCTATAGAGGGAATGTGTGCGGTCTATAGATGGGGATGTGTGCGGTCTATAGAGGGGAATGTCTGCGGTCTATAGAGGGGTAGGTGTGCGGTCTATAGAGGGGGATGTGTGCGGTCTATAGAGGGGGATGTGTGCGGTCTATAGAGGGGGATGTGTGCGGTCTATAGAGGGGAATGTGTGCGGTCTATAGAGGGAATGTGTGCGGTCTATAGATAGGGATGTGTGCGGTCTATAGAGGGGAATGTCTGCGGTCTATAGAGGGGGAGGTGTGCGGTCTATAGAGGGGGATGTGTGCGGTCTATAGAGAGGGATGTGTGCTGTCTATAGAGGGGAATGTGTGCGGTCTATAGAGGGGGAGGTGTGCGGTCTATAGAGGGGGATGTGTGCGGTCTATAGAGGGGATGTGTGCGGTCTATAGAGGGGGAGGTGTGCGGTCTATAGAGGGGGAGGTGTGCGGTCTATAGAGGGGAATGTGTGCGGTCTATAGAGGGGGATGTGTGCGGTCTATAGAGGGGAATGTATGCGGTCTATAGAGGGGAATGTGTGCGGTCTATAGAGGGGAATGTGTGCGGTCTATAGAGGGGGAGGTGTGTGGTCTATAGAGGGGGAGGTGTGCGGTCTATAGAGGGGATATGTGCGGTCTATAGAGGGGAATGTGTGCGGTCTATAGAGGGAGATGTGTGCGGTCTATAAAGGTGAATGTGTGCTATGTTGGGGGTGTGTGCGGTCTATGTGGGGGGGTGCGGTCTATGTGGGGGGGTGCGGTCTATGTGAGGTGTGTGCGGTCTATGTGGGGGGAGGGGTCTATGTGGGGGGGTGTGTGCTGTCTATGTGGGGGGTTGCGGTCTATGTGGCGGGGTGTGGTCTATGTGGGGGGTGTGTGTGCGGTCTATGTGGGGGGGTGTGCGGTCTATGTGGGGGGTGCGGTCTATGTGGGGTGTGTGCGGTCTATGTGGGGGGGTATGTGCGGTCCATGTGGGGGTTGGTCTATGTGGGGGGGGTGCGGTCTATGGGGGATGTGGGCGGTCTATAGAGGGAATGTGTGTGGTCTATAGAGGGGAATGTGTGCGGTCTAAAGAGGGGGAGGTGTGCGGTCTATAGAGGGGGAGGTGTACGGTCTATAGAGGGGGAGGTGTACGGTCTATAGAGGGGAATGTGTGCGGTCTATAGAGGGGGAGGTGTGCGGTCTATTGGGGGGAGGTGTGCGGTCTATAGAGGGGAATGTGTACGGTCTATAGAGGGGGATGTGTGCGGTCTATAGAGGGGGAGGTGTGCGGTCTATAGAGGGGGAGGTGTGCGGTCTATAGAGGGGGATGTGTGCGGTCTATAGAGGGGAAAGTGTGTGGTCTATAGAGGGGAGGTGTGCGGTCTATAGAGGTAAATGTGTGCGGTCTATAGAGGGGGAAGTGTTCGGTCTATAGAGTGGAATGTATGCGGTCTATAGAGGGGAATGTGTGCGGTCTATAGAGGGGAATGTGTGCGGTCTATAGAGGGGGATGTGTGCAGTCTATAGAGCGGAATGTGTGCGGTCTATAGAGGGGAATGTGTGCGGTCTATAGAGGGGGATGTGTGCGGTCTATAGAGGGGGAGGTGTGCGGTCTATAGAGTGGGATGTGTGCGGTCTATAGAGGGGAGGTGTGCGGTCTATAGAGGGGAATGTGTGCGGTCTATAGAGGGGGAGGTGTGCGGTCTATAGAGGGGGATGTGTGCAGTCTATAGAGGGGGAGGTGTGCGGTCTATAGAGGGGAATGTGTGCGGTCTATAGAGGGGGAGGTGTGCGGTCTATAGAGGGGGATGTGTGCAGTCTATAGAGGGGAATGTGTGCGGTCTATAGAGGGGGAGGTGTGCGGTCTATAGAGGGGGATGTGTGCGGTCTATAGAGGGGAAAGTGTGTGGTCTATAGAGGGGAGGTGTGCGGTCTATAGAGGTAAATGTGTGCGGTCTATAGAGGGGGAAGTGTTTGGTCTTTAGAGTGGAATGTATGCGGTCTATAGAGGGGAATGTGTGTGGTCTATAGAGGGGAATGTGTGCGGTCTATAGAGGGGGATGTGTGCGGTCTATAGAGGGGAATGTGTGCGGTCTATAGAGGGGAATGTGTGCGGTCTATAGAGGGGGATGTGTGCGGTCTATAGAGGGGGAGGTGTGCGGTCTATAGAGTGGGATGTGTGCGGTCTATAGAGGGGAGGTGTGCGGTCTATAGAGGGGAATGTGTGCGGTCTATAGAGGGGGAGGTGTGCGGTCTATAGAGGGGGATGTGTGCAGTCTATAGAGGGGGAGGTGTGCGGTCTATAGAGGGGGATGTGTGTGGTCTATAGAGGGGAATATGTGCAGTCTATAGAGGGGAATGTGTGCGGTCTATAGAGGGGGAATGTGTGCGGTCTATAGAGGGGAATGTGTGCAGTCTATAGAGGGGAATGTGTGCGGTCTATAGAGGGGGATGTGTGCGGTCTATAGAGGGGAATGTGTGCGGTCTATAGAGGGGAATGTGTGCGGTCTATAGAGGGGGAATGTGTGTGGTCTATAGAGGGGGATGTGTGCGGTCTATAGAGGGGGAGGTGTGCGGTCTATAGAGGGGGAGGTGTGCGGTCTATAGAGGGGGATGTGTGCGGTCTATAGAGGGAATGTGTGCGGTCTATAGAGGGAATGTGTGTGGTCTATAGAGGGGGATGTGTGCGGTCTATAGAGGGGAATGTGTGCTTTCTATAGAGGGGAATGTGTGCGGTCTATAGAGGGGGATGTGTGCGGTCTATAGAGGGGAATGTGTGCTTTCTATAGAGGGGAATGTGTGCGATCTATAGGGGGGAGGCGTGCGGTCTATAGAGAGGAGGTGTGCGGTCTATAGAGGTGAATGTGTGCGGTCTATAGAGGGGGATGTGTGTGGTCTATAGAGGGGGATGTGTGCGGTCTATAGAGGGGGATGTATGCAGTCTATAGAGGGGGATGTATGCGGTCTATAGAGGGGGATGTGTGCGGTCTATAGAGGGGGATGTATGCGGTCTATAGAGGCGGAGGTGTGCGCTGTATAGGGGGGATGTGTGCGGTCTATAGAGGGAATGTGTACAGTCTATAGAGGGAATGTGTACGGTCTATAGAGGTGAATGTGTGCGGTCTATAGAGGGGAATGTGTGCGGTCTATAGAGGGGGAGGTGTGCGGTCTATAGAGGGGGATGTGTGCGGTCTATAGAGGGGGATGTGTGTTGTCTATAGAGTGGGATGTGTGAGGTCTATAGAGGGGGAGGTGTGTGGTCTATAGAGGGGGATGTGTGCGGTCTATAGAGGGGAATGTGTGCGGTCTATAGAGGGGGAGGTGTGCGGTCTATAGAGGGGGATGTGTGCGGTCTATAGAGTGGGATGTGTGAGGTCTATAGAGGGGGAGGTGTGTGGTCTATAGAGGGGGATGTGTGCGGTCTATAGAGGGGAATGTGTGCGGTCTATAGAGGGGAATGTGTGCGGTCTATAGAGGGGGATGTGTGCGGTCTATAGAGGGGGATGTGTGCGGTCTATAGAGGGGGAGGTGTGCGGTCTATAGAGGGGGATGTGTGCGGTCTATAGAGGGAATGTGTGTGGTCTATAGAGGGGAAGGTGTGCGGTCTATAGAGGGGAATGTGTGCGGTCTATGGAGGGGGATGTGTGCGGTCAATAGAGGGAATGTGTGCGGTCTATAGAGGGGGATGTGTGTGGTCTATAGAGGGGGATGTGTGCGGTCTATAGAGGGGGATGTGTGCGGTCTATAGAGGGGGATGTGTGCGGTCTATAGAGGGGGAGGTGTGCGGTCTATAGAGGGGAATGTGTGCGGTCTATAGAGGGGGATGTGTGCGGTCTATAGAGGGGGAGGTGTGCGGTCTATAGAGGGGGATGTGTGCGGTCTATAGAGGGGGATGTGTGCGGTCTATAGAGGGGGATGTGTGCGGTCTATAGAGGGGAATGTGTGCGGTCTATAGAGGGGAATGTGTGCGGTCTATAGAGGGGGATGTGTGCGGTCTATAGAGGGGGAGGTGTGCGGTCTATAGAGGGGGATGTGTGCGGTCTATAGAGGGAATGTGTGTGGTCTATAGAGGGGAAGGTGTGCGGTCTATAGAGGGGAATGTGTGCGGTCTATAGAGGGGGATGTGTGTGGTCTATAGAGGGGGATGTGTGCGGTCTATAGAGGGGGATGTGTGCGGTCTATAGAGGGGGATGTGTGCGGTCTATAGAGGGGGAGGTGTGCGGTCTATAGAGGTGAATGTGTGCGGTCTATAGAGTGGGATGTGTGTGGTCTATAGAGGGGGATGTGTGCGGTCTATAGAGGGGGATGTATGCGGTCTATAGAGGCGGAGGTGTGCGGTCTATAGAGGGGGATGTGTGTGGTCTATAGAGGGGGATGTGTGCAGTCTATAGAGGGGGAGGTGTGCGGTCTATAGAGGGGAATGTGTGCGGTCTATAGAGGGGGAGGTGTGCGGTCTATAGAGGGGGATGTGTGCGGTCTATAGAGGGGGATGTGTGCGGTCTATAGAGGGGGATGTGTGCGGTCTATAGAGGGGAATGTGTGCGGTCTATAGAGGGGAATGTGTGCGGTCTATAGAGGGGGATGTGTGCGGTCTATAGAGGGGGAGGTGTGCGGTCTATAGAGGGGGATGTGTGCGGTCTATAGAGGGGGATGTGTGCGGTCTATAGAGGGGGAGGTGTGCGGTCTATAGAGGGGAAAGTGTGTGGTCTATAGAGGGGATGTGTGCGGTCTATAGAGGGGGATGTGTGCGGTCTATAGAGGGGAATGTGTACGGTCTATAGAGGGGGATGTGTGTGTTCTATAGAGGGGGATGTGTGCGGTCTATAGAGGGGAATGTGTGCGGTCTATAGAGGGGGATGTGTGTGGTCTATAGAGGGGAATGTGTGCGGTCTATAGAGGGGGATGTGTGCGGTCTATAGAGGGGGATGTGTGCGGTCTATAGAGGGGGATGTGTGCGGTCTATAGAGGGGGATGTGTGCGGTCTATAGAGGGGAATGTATGCAGTCTATAGAGGGGAATGTGTGCGGTCTATAGAGGGGAATGTGCGCGGTCTATAGAGGGGAATGTGTGCTATGTTGGGGGTGTGTGCGGTCTATGTGGGGGGGTGCGGTCTATGTAGGGGGGGTGCGGTCTATGTGAGGTGTGTGCGGTCTATGTGGGGGGAGGGGTCTATGTGGGGGGGGGGGTGCTGTCTATGTGGGGGGTTGCGGTCTATGTGGCGGGGTGTGGTCTATGTGGGGGGTGTGTGTGCGGTCTATATGGGGGGGTGTGCGATCTATGTGGGGGGTGCGGTCTATGTGGGGTGTGTGCGGTCTATGTGGGGGGGTATGTGCGGTCCATGTGAGGGTTGGTCTATGTGGGGGGGGTGCGGTCTATGGGGGATGTGGGCGGTCTATGGGGGATGTGTGCGGTCTATAGAGGGGAATGTGTGCGGTCTATAGAGGGGAATGTGTGCAGTCTATAGAGGGGAATGTGTGCGGTCTATAGAGGGGGATGTGTGCGGTCTATAGAGGGGGATGTGTGCGGTCTATAGAGGGGGATGTGTGCGGTCTATGTGGGGGGGTGTGGTCTATGTGGGGGGGTGTGTGTGTGGTCTATGTGGGGTGTGTGCGGTCTATGTGGGGGGGGGGTGCGGTCTATGTGGGGGGGTTTGTGTGGTCTATGTGGGAGGGTGCGGTCTATGTGGGGTGTGTGTGGTTTATGTGGGGGGGTTTGTGTGGTCCATGTGGGGGGGTGGTCTATGTGGGGGGGTGTGGTCTATGGGGGGATGTGTGCGGTCTATGTGGGGGGTGTGCAGTCTATGGGGGATGTGTGCGGTCTATGTTGGGGGGGGTGCGGTCTATGTGGGGGGTGCGTTGTTTGTGGGGGGGGGCGTTCTATGTGGGGGGTGTGCGGTCTATGGGGGGATGTGTGCGGTCTATGGGGGGATGTGTGCAGGCTATGTGGGGGGTGTACAGTCTATAGGGGATGTGTGCGGTCTATGTTGGGGGGGTGTGTGATCTATGTGGGGGGTGCGCTCTTTGTGGGGGGTTGTGGTCTATGTGGAGGGGTGCGGTCTATGTGGGGGGTGCGGTCTATGGGGGGATGTGTGCCGTCTATGTTGGGGGTGTGTGCGGTCTATGTGAGGGGTGCGGTCTATGTGGGTGGGTGGTCTATGTGGAGGGGTGCGGTCTATGTGGGGGGTGCGGTCTATGGGGGATGTGTGCGGTCTATGTGGGGGGGTGCGGTCTATGTGGAGGGGTGCGGTCTATGTGGGGGGGTGCGGTCTATGGGGGTATGTGTGCGGTCTATGTGGGGGGGTGGTCTATGTGGGGGTGTGGCCTATGTGAAGGGGTGCGGTCTATGTGGGGGGGTGCGGTCTATGTGGGGGGGTGTGGAATGTGACATGAAGGAAGAATTCACAGATGAAGTGTTCAGGAAAGCCAAGTACACCATCTCTCTTCCGTATTCTACACTTTTACTGTATAATATATATTAATACCATGTGATATTTGTTGCATGACAGGTACTCAGGATAATTATATGACAGCAATGATCGATGAATATATACTCAGCTCTTCCTCTTATATTATTCAATGCATAATATGTACAGTGGGAGTTAGCAGAAGTGAGGATCACCTTCCCTGGGAAAAAGGCTGCCCAATCGGAGGTTTTCTTTAAATTCTGACAAGTGGTCCGTTTTATATTAAAAGGGATTCAGTAGAAATAAACAGAACAAAACAGGAACAAAGTCCCTCCCATCCAACTACACAGGACAGATCCCTCTCTCCCAGGGGAAAGGCCTCGTCACCTACAAACATTTTCCTTCTCTTACATAGATTTCCACATGCAGCTCTCCCAGGCCAAAGCCCCCCTCTTCCTCCGGCCCTCCATCATTTATCCCATCTGCTGTTAATCAAAAGTGGGAAGCAAATCCCGGACTCGATTCCACACCGCCACCTTAGTTCCCACATATGAAAGCATGCATGGTGATGATATATATATATATATATATATATATATATATATATATATATATATATATATATATATATATATATATATATATATATATATATACACACACACTATATTCCCAAAAGTATTGGGACGCCTGCCTTTACACACACATGAACTTTAATGACCTCCCAGTCTTAGTCCGGAGGGTTCAATATTGAGTTGGCTCCGCCCTTTGCAGGTATAACAGCTTCACCTCTTCTGGGAAGGCCGTCCACAAGGTTTAGGAGGGTGTCTATGAGAATGTTTGACCATTCTTCCAGAAGAGCATTTGTGAGGTCAGGCACTGATGTTGGACGAGAAGGCCTGACTCGCAGTCTCTGCACTAATTCATCCCAAAGGTGTTCTATCGGCTTGGGGTCAGGACTCTGTGCAGGCCAGTCAAGTTCCTCCACCCCAAACTCACTCATCCACGTCTTTATGGACCTTGCTTTGTGCACTGGTGTGCAGTCATGTTGGAACAGGAAGGGGCCGTCCCCAAACTGTTCCCACAAAGTTGGGAGCATGAAATTGTCCAAAATGTCTTGGTATGCTGACACCATAAGAGTTCCCTTCACTGGAACTAAGGGGCCAAGACCAACCCCTGAAAAACACCCCCACACCATAATCCCCTCTCCCCCCACACCATAATCCCCCCTCCACCTCCCCCACACCATAATCCCCCCCCACACACCATAACCCCCCCTCCACCAAATGATTTGGACCAGTGCACAAATCAAGGTCCATAAAGACATGGACGAGCAAGTTTGGGGTGGAGGAACTTGACTGGCCTGCACAGAGTCCTCAACCCCATTGAACACCTTTGGGATGAATTAGAGAGGAGTCTGCGAGCCAGGCCTTCTCGTCCAACATCAGTGCCTGACCTCACAAATGCTCTTCTGGAAGAATGGTCAAACATTCCCATAGACACCCTCCTAAACCTTGTGGATGGCCTTCCCAGAAGAGTTGAAGCTGTTATAGCTGCAAAGGGTGGAGCCAACTCAATATTGAACCCTCCGGACTAAGACTGGGAGGTCATTAAAGTTCATGTGTGTGTAAAGGCAGGCGTCCCAATACTTTTGGGACTATAGTGTATATATATATATTCAGGTCTTCATCCTATATAATGTATAATATATTATATATATAACATTTACGCTCTGCTCTTGGTCTTCTATCATTCAATGTGTAATATCTATATATTCAGCTAAACATCTTATATCATTGAATGTAAGATCTACTCAGGAGCCCCACCAATCACTGTACAGTACCACAGACTCCTTTCTGGTCACCACTCACCTTCATGGGGGAGATGTGGGAGTGGGACACATAGCCGTGTACATTCTCGATCTGGGACAGGTTCTTCTCCGACACGTGGACCAGTTCTGGAGCTTTCATTGGGTTGGCCAGATGAGCCGGACTGTGTTCCAGAGGAGGAGAGTCATCATCCTGGTACCGGTATTTCTGTGAATACAGAACATCACATGACCCACATTAACCAACCAGACTCATGAATGAAGCGTGCCATTGGTGAGCCATCCAAAACCATCCAAATCCCTACCATGTCTGAGAGTTTTCATTTCCCCAAATTGTGGGTGAAAATCAGGAGATTTGGGCAACATTTCACCATTACAGTCAGTAGGGAAGATTCAATGAATGGATTTTTTGGTGGTTAAGTGTGAATTGGGTTCCAACAGACTCCTGAGTGCTCTGGACGCACACAGCGACATCAACCAATAGAAAGACCTCACCTGAGCAGCACAACCATTGAGAAGGAAAGATTCGAAATCCTGAAAATCCCGGCGATCCTCAATAATACCTCCCAAGAGTCCCAACTTTCTGAGATGGGACCCAAGGATACCTATTAGCAAAACTATGTAGGCATAGGACACACCCCCTGCCACACCCCTTAAGCTGAGGGTAAAGGTGATGGACTGGCCAAGCATGTCTCCAGACCTAAACCCTATTGATCATCTGTGGGACATCCTCAAACGGAAGGTGGAGGAGCACAAGGTCTCTAACATCCACCAGCTCTGTGATGTCATCATGGGGGAGGGGAAGAGGACTCCAGTGACAACCTGTGAAGCTCTGGTGACCTCCATGCCCAAGAGGGTTAAGGCAGTGCTGGAAAATAATGGTGACTACACAAAATATTCACACTTTGGGCCCAATTTGGAGATTTTCACTTAGGGGTGTACTGACTTTTGTTGCCAGCGGTTTAGACATTAATGGCTGTGTGTTGAGTTATTTTGAGGGGACAGCAAATTTACACTGTTATACAAGCTGTACACTCACTACTTTACATTGTAGACAAGTGTCATTTCTTCAGTGTTGTCACATGAAAAGATAGAAGAAAAGATTTACACACATGTCACTGAGGGGTGTACTTACTTTTGTCAGATACCGTGTATCTATATATATATATATATATATATATATATATATATATATACTGTATATACCATCTATTACACCTGATATAATATTCCAATCTGTTACCTTTATTGAGAGAACTTCAGTAACCTCCTTCTGGAAAAGTCCCCCCCCCCCCCCACCCTGTCTATCTGTGAGGCCCACCAATGGCGTCAAACCTTTCTCCACCACTAATACAGATCACACATGTGCAGCCAGGCAACCAGCATTTTCAGAAGGCCAGCACTGGCAGCCTAGGAAGTCCCCCTCAGAATAGGCCTCCATTGCTGCTGTCTAGGGGGGTCCCGGGGATCCCACCTACCAAATCCACACTAAATACAACCCGAAAAATCCGAATCACTGCAGAGCCAGATAAAGGGAGGGTGTAGTTCCAGAAATATTCAGCAGAGGGAGTGCCAGCACCAAGAAGTATACAGAGACAGGAAGTATACAGAGACAGGAAGTATACAGAGACAAGAAGTATACGGAGACAGGAAGTATACAGAGACAAGAAGTATACAGAGACAGGAAGTATACAGAGACAGGAAGTATACAGAGACAAGAAGTATACAGAGACAAGAAGTATACAGAGACAGGAAGTATACAGAGAAAAGAAGTATACAGAGACAAGAAGTATACAGAGACAAGAAGTATACAGAGACAGGAAGTATACAGAGACAAGAAGTATACAGAGACAGGAAGTATACAGAGACAGGAAGTATACAGAGACAAGAAGTATACAGAGACAGGAAGTATACAGAGACAAGAAGTATACAGAGACCGGAAGTATACAGAGACCGGAAGTATACAGAGACAAGAAGTATACAGAGACAGGAAGTATACAGAGACAGGAAGTATACAGAGACAAGAAGTATACAGAGACAGGAAGTATACAGAGACAAGAAGTATACAGAGACAGGAAGTATACAGAGACAGGAAGTATACAGAGACAAGAAGTATACAGAGACAGGAAGTATACAGAGACAAGAAGTATACAGAGACAAGAAGTATACAGAGACAGGAAGTATACAGAGACAAGAAGTATACAGAGACAGGAAGTATACAGAGACAGGAAGTATACAGAGACAAGAAGTATACAGAGACAGGAAGTATACAGAGACAGGAAGTATACAGAGACAAGAAGTATACAGAGACAAGAAGTATACAGAGACAGGAAGTATACAGAGACAAGAAGTATACAGAGACAGGAAGTATACAGAGACAAGAAGTATACAGAGACAGGAAGTATACAGAGAAAAGAAGTATACAGAGACAAGAAGTATACAGAGACAAGAAGTATACAGAGACAGGAAGTATACAGAGACAAGAAGTATACAGAGACAAGAAGTATACAGAGACAGGAAGTATACAGAGACAGGAAGTATACAGAGACAAGAAGTATACAGAGACAAGAAGTATACAGAGACAGGAAGTATACAGAGACAGGAAGTATACAGAGACAAGAAGTATACAGAGACAGGAAGTATACAGAGACAGGAAGTATACAGAGACAAGAATTATACAGAGACAGGAAGTATACAGAGACAGGAAGTATACAGAGACAAAAAGTATACAGAGACAGGAAGTATACAGAGACAAGAAGTATACAGAGACAGGAAGTATACAGAGACAGGAAGTATACAGAGACAAGAAGTATACAGAGACAGGAAGTATACAGAGACAAGAAGTATACAGAGACAGGAAGTATACAGAGACAAGAAGTATACAGAGACAAGAAGTATACAGAGACAGGAAGTATACAGAGACAGGAAGTATACAGAGACAAGAAGTATACAGAGACAGGAAGTATACAGAGACAAGAAGTATACAGAGACAAGAAGTATACAGAGACAGGAAGTATACAGAGACAAGAAGTATACAGAGACAGGAAGTATACAGAGACAAGAAGTATACAGAGACAGGAAGTATACAGAGACAAGAAGTATACAGAGACAAGAAGTATACAGAGACAGGAAGTATACAGAGACAAGAAGTATACAGAGACAAGAAGTATACAGAGACAGGAAGTATACAGAGACAAGAATTATACAGAGACAGGAAGTATACAGAGACAGGAAGTATACAGAGACAAAAAGTATACAGAGACAGGAAGTATACAGAGACAAGAAGTATACAGAGACAGGAAGTATACAGAGACAGGAAGTATACAGAGACAAGAAGTATACAGAGACAGGAAGTATACAGAGACAGGAAGTATACAGAGACAGGAAGTATACAGAGACAAGAAGTATACAGAGACAAGAAGTATACAGAGACAGGAAGTATACATAGACAGGAAGTATATAGAGACAAGAAGTATACAGAGACAGGAAGTATACAGAGACAAGAAGTATACAGAGACAAGAAGTATACAGAGACAGGAAGTATACAGAGACAAGAAGTATACAGAGACAAGAAGTATACAGAGACAGGAAGTATACAGAGACAGGAAGTATACAGAGACAAGAAGTATACAGAGACAAGAAGTATACAGAGACAGGAAGTATACAGAGACAGGAAGTATAAAGAGACAAGAAGTATACAGAGACAAGAAGTATACAGAGACAGGAAGTATACAGAGACAAGAAGTATACAGAGACAGGAAGTATACAGAGACAGGAAGTATACAGAGACAAGAAGTATACAGAGACAGGAAGTATACAGAGACAAGAAGTATACAGAGACAGGAAGTATACAGAGACAAGAAGTATACAGAGACAGGAAGTATACAGAGACAGGAAGTATACATAGACAGGAAGTATATAGAGACAAGAAGTATACAGAGACAGGAAGTATACAGAGACAAGAAGTATACAGAGACAAGAAGTATACAGAGACAGGAAGTATACAGAGACAGGAAGTATAAAGAGACAAGAAGTATACAGAGACAAGAAGTATACAGAGACAGGAAGTATACAGAGACAAGAAGTATACAGAGACAGGAAGTATACAGAGACAGGAAGTATACAGAGACAAGAAGTATACAGAGACAGGAAGTATACAGAGACAAGAAGTATACAGAGACAAGAAGTATACAGAGACAAGAAGTATACAGAGACAGGAAGTATACAGAGACAAGAAGTATACAGAGACAAGAAGTATACAGAGACAGGAAGTATACAGAGACAAGAAGTATACAGAGACAAGAAGTATACAGAGACAAGAAGTATACAGAGAAAAGAAGTATACAGAGCCAAGAAGTATACAGAGACAGGAAGTATACAGAGACAATAAGTATACAGAGACAAGAAGTATACAGAGACAGGAAGTATACAGAGAAAAGAAGTATACAGAGACAAGAAGTATACAGAGACAGGAAGTATACAGAGACAAGAAGTATACAGAGACAAGAAGTATACAGAGACAGGAAGTATACAGAGACAAGAAGTATACAGAGACCGGAAGTATACAGAGACAAGAAGTATACAGAGACAGGAAGTATACAGAGACAAGAAGTATACAGAGACAGGAAGTATACAGAGACAGGAAGTATACAGAGACAAGAAGTATACAGAGACAAGAAGTATACAGAGACAGGAAGTATACAGAGACAAGAAGTATACAGAGACAAGAAGTATACAGAGACAGGAAGTATACAGAGACAAGAAGTATACAGAGACAGGAAGTATACAGAGACAAGAAGTATACAGAGACAGGAAGTATACAGAGACAGGAAGTATACAGAGACAAGAAGTATACAGAGACAGGAAGTATACAGAGACAAGAAGTATACAGAGACAAGAAGTATACAGAGACAAGAAGTATACAGAGACAGGAAGTATACAGAGACAAGAAGTATACAGAGACAGGAAGTATACAGAGACAAGAAGTATACAGAGACAGGAAGTATACAGAGAAAAGAAGTATACAGAGACAAGAAGTATACAGAGACAAGAAGTATACAGAGACAGGAAGTATACAGAGACAGGAAGTATACATAGACAGGAAGTATACAGAGACAAGAAGTATACAGAGACAGGAAGTATACAGAGACAAGAAGTATACAGAGACAAGAAGTATACAGAGACAGTAAGTATACAGAGACAAGAAGTATACAGAGACAGGAAGTATACAGAGACAAGAAGTATACAGAGACAGGAAGTATACAGAGACAGGAAGTATACAGAGACAAGAAGTATACAGGGATAGGAAGTATACAGAGACAAGAAGTATACAGAGACAAGAAGTATACAGAGATAGGAAGTATACAGAGACAAGAAGTATACAGAGACAGGAAGTATACAGAGACAAGCCCCTCATAATGAGCACAGCACAGGGATGGTGGGAGCCCCTCATAATGAGCACAGCACAGGGATGGTGGGAGCCCCTCATAATGAGCACAGCACAGGGATGGTGGGAGCCCCTCATAATGAGCACAGGGATGGTGGGAGCTCCTCATAATGAGCACAGCACAGGGATGGTGGGAGCCCCTCATAATGAGTACAGCACAGGGATGGTGGGAGCCCCTCATAATGAGCACAGGGATGGTGGGGGCCCCTCATAATGAGCACAGGGATGGTGGGAGCCCCTCATAATGAGCACAGGGATGGTGGGAGCCCCTCATAATGAGCACAGGGATGGTGGGAGCCCCTCATAATGAGCACAGGGATGGTGGGGGCCCCTCATAATGAGCACAGGGATGGTGGGAGCCCCTCATAATGAGCACAGGGATGGTGGGGGCCCCTCATAATGAGCACAGGGATGGTGGGAGCCCCTCATAATGAGCACAGGGATGGTGGGAGCCCCTCATAATGAGCACAGCACAGGGATGGTGGGAGCCCCTCATAATGAGCACAGGGATGGTGGGGGCCCCTCATAATGAGCACAGCACAGGGATGGTGGGAGCTCCTCATAATGAGCACAGGGATGGTGGGGGCCCCTCATAATGAGCACAGGGATGGTGGGAGCCCCTCATAATGAGCACAGGGATGGTGGGAGCCCCTCATAATGAGCACAGCACAGGGATGGTGGGAGCCCCTCATAATGAGCACAGGGATGGTGGGGGCCCCTCATAATGAGCACAGCACAGGGATGGTGGGAGCCCCTCATAATGAGCACAGGGATGGTGGGAGCCCCTCATAATGAGCACAGCACAGGGATGGGGGGAGCCCCTCATAATGGGCACAGGGATGGTGGGAGCCCCTCATAATGAGCACAGCACAGGGATGGTGGGAGCCCCTCATAATGAGCACAGGGATGGTGGGAGCCCCTCATAATGATAAATTCATCATAATGAACTTTTGTTATTTTACGAAAAGTTTACAAATCTAACGAATATTTGTATTTTGTAGGAATCCGAATTGAATTTCGGACACGAATTACAAAATATGAATTAATTTTCCTACGAAATGGAATGAAGCGAAACGAATTTATTGACGGCGCACATTTCTACCGTCTCCTACTACGGAGAATCATATCCAATAGACATAGAATGCAGTGTCTCGGGTCTCCCAGGTGAGTTGTGACCATGGGCATGCTGGGGGTCAGGGGTCAAGGGTCACGGGTCAGGGGTCAGGCTCGGAGTCCAGTAGATATAGCAGTAGAGAGGCTCCCACCAATCAGCAGGATAAGTATACAAGCAGATCACCCTGATGGATGACACGGGATCCCCCGAGGTGCGAGGTCTACCATCTTATATAGTTACATTGTTAGTCAGGTTGAAAAAAGACACAAGTCCATCCAGATCAACCATAAAAAAAACAAATAAATAAAAAATATGGTACACTCCAATATACCCGATTCTATACCCAGAGGAAGGTGAAAACCCCAGCAGAGCTCCAATCTGCTACGGCAGGGGAAAAAATTCCTTCCTGATCCCCCGAGAGCCAATCAGATTCTCCCTGGATCGACTTTACCTATAAATGTCACCCCGTTCTATTCTGTACATTTAGGGAAGAATCCAGAACTTTCTTATAGAAATCTGACCAGATCCACCTCTGGAGGGAGTCTATTCCACATTATCACACCTCTTACTGTGAAGAAACCTTTCCGTATTTGGAGATAAAATCTCTTTTCTTCTAGACATAGAGCGCCCCCTTGTCCTCAGTGATGAACGTAAAGAGAATAACTCAACACCAAGTTCACTGTATGGACCCCTTATAGATCTAATTGGTATTCACCAGAGCTCCTGATGGTGGGGGTGGGTTTTGCTGCGTGTTAGTACCAGGTCACGGTCCTCAGGATTGCCCCACCCAGAGGGGACAACCTGGGGTCCAGTAGTAGATATAGCAGGTAGGGATCAAGCAGAAGCATAGTTAGTAAATACCCCCCAGCTCACCCCGAAGTACAAATACCCCTCCAAATGACCCCCAGTACAAATACCCCCCCAAATCACCCCCATACAAGTACCCCCCAAATCACCCCCAGTACAAATACCCCCCCAAATCACCCCCATACAAATACCCCCCCCCAAATCACCCCCAGTACAAATACCCCCCAAATCACCCCGAAATAAAAATACCCCCCAAATCACCCCCAAGTACAAATACCCCCCAAATCACCCCCAGTACAAATGCCCCCCAAATCACCCACCAGTACAAATACCTCCCAAATCACCCCCCAGTAAAGATACCCCCCAAATCACCCCCCAGTACAAATACCTCCCAAATCACCCCCCCAGTAAAGATACCCCCCAAATCACCCCCCAGTACAAATACCCCCCAAATCACCCCGAAATACAAATACCCCCCAAATCACCCCCAGTACAAATACCCCCCAAATCACCCCCAGTACAAATACCCCTCCCCAAATCACCCAGAAATACAAATACCCCCCAAATCACCCCCAGTACAAATACCCCCTAAATCACCCCCCAGTACAAATACCTCCCAAATCACCCCCCAGTAAAGATACCCCCCAAATCACCCCCCAGTACAAATACCCCCCAAATCACCCCCAAGTACAAATAACCCCCAAATCACCCCCAGTACAAATACCCCCTAAATCACCCCCCAGTACAAATACCTCCCAATTCACCCCCAGTACAAATACCCCCCAAATCACCCCCCAGATCACCCCCAGTACAAATAACCCCCAAATCACCCCCAGTACAAATACCCCCTAAATCACCCCCAGTACAAATACCTCCCAAATCACCCCCCAGTACAAATACCCCCCAAATTACCCCCCAGATCACCCCCAGTACAAATAACCCCCAAATCACCCCCGGAACAAATACCCCCTAGATCACCCCCCAGTACAAATACCTCCCAAATCACACCCCCAGTACAAATAACCCCCAAATCAACCCCCAGGACAAATACCCTCTAGATCACCCCCCAGTACAAATACCCCCCAAATCACACCCCCAGTACAAACACCTCCCAAATCACCCCCCAGTACAATTACCCCCCAAATGACCCCCAGTACAAATACCCCCCAAATCACCCCCCAGTACAAATACCCCCCAAATCGTCCCCAGTACAATTACCTCCCAAATCACCCCCCAGTACAAATACCCCCAAATCGTCCCCAGTACAAATACCCCCCAAATCAACCCCCCAGTACAATTACCCCCCAAATCACCCCCAGTACAAATACCCCCCAAATCACCCCCCAGTACAAATACCCCCACAAATCGTCCCCACTACAAATACCCCCCAAATTACCCCCAGTACAAATACCCCCCAAATCACCCCCAGTACAAATACCCCCCAAATCACCCCCAGTACAAATACCCCCCCCCCCAAATCACCCCCAGTACAAATACCCCCCAAATCACCCCCAGTACAAATACCCCCCCAAATCACCCCCAGTACAAATACCCCCATATGGCCCCTTTTTGGAAAGTAGACATTCTGAGGTATTTAGTAAGAGGCATGGCGAGGTTTTTGAAGTCAAAATTTTATGCCACAATTTTTTTTAACATACAGTCACCAGTGCAGTACAGCGCCATCCTATGACTGGTGTGGTGCCAATCAGATACTGGTGACAGTATGTAAATAAAAAACAAAAACATTCATTAAAGATTTTTTTTATTCATTTTAAGGTTTTTTTCTTTTGGTTTTTTTTTACATACTGTCATCAGAGTAGTCAGTGTCACCATAGTAACACTGTAGTGCTCTTGGGGAGTGATTGGGGATTTTTTTCCCTGTACTTAGTGTGATGATCAATATAACAGCAATAGTTTGAACCATCGTGAATAGTTTGCACCGTCGTGAATAGTTTGAACTGTCGTGAATAGTTTGAACCGTCGTGAATAGTTTGAACCGTCGTGAATAGTTTGAACCGTCGTGAATAGTTTGAATCGTCGTGAATAGTTTGAACCGTCGTGAATAGTTTGAACCGTCGTGAATAGTTTGAACCGTCGTGAATAGTTTGAACCGTCGTGAATAGTTTGCACTGCTGTGAATAGTTTGAACCGTCGTGAATAGTTTGAACCGTCGTGAATAGTTTGAACCATCGTGAATAGTTTGCACTGCTGTGAATAGTTTGAACCGTCGTGAATAGTTTGAACCATCGTGAATAGTTTGAACCATCGTGAATAGTTTGCACCGTCGTGAATAGTTTGAACCGTCATGAATAGTTTGAACCATCGTGAATAGTTTGAACCGTCGTGAATAGTTTGAACTGTCCTGAATAGTTTGAACCGTCGTGAATAGTTTGAACCGTCGTGAATAGTTTGAACCGTCGTGAATAGTTTGAATCGTCGTGAATAGTTTGAACCGTCGTGAATAGTTTGAACCGTCGTGAATAGTTTGAACCGTCGTGAATAGTTTGAACCGTCGTGAATAGTTTGCACTGCTGTGAATAGTTTGAACCGTCGTGAATAGTTTGAACCGTCGTGAATAGTTTGAACCATCGTGAATAGTTTGCACTGCTGTGAATAGTTTGAACCGTCGTGAATAGTTTGAACCATCGTGAATAGTTTGAACCATCGTGAATAGTTTGCACCGTCGTGAATAGTTTGAACCGTCATGAATAGTTTGAACCATCGTGAATAGTCTGAACCGTCGTGAATAGTTTGAACCATCGTGAATAGTTTGAACCATCGTGAATAGTTTGCACCGTCGTGAATAGTTTGAACCGTCGTGAATAGTTTGAACCATCGTGAATAGTTTGAACCATCGTGAATAGTTTGAACCGTCGTGAATAGTTTGAACCGTCGTGAATAGTTTGAACCGTCGTGAATAGTTTGAACCGTCGTGAATAGTTTGAACCATCGTGAATAGTTTGCACTGCTGTGAATAGTTTGAACCGTCATGAATAGTTTGAACCGTCATGAATAGTTTGAACCATCGTGAATAGTTTGAACCGTCGTGAATGGTTTGAACCGTCGTGAATGGTTTGAACCGTCGTGAATAGTTTGAACCGTTGTGAATAGTTTGAACCGTCGTGAATAGTTTGAACCGTCGTGAATAGTTTGAACCGTCGTGAATAGTTTGAACCGTCGTGAATAGTTTGCACCGTCGTGAATAGTTTTAACCTGTCATGAATGGTTTGAACCGTCGTGAACAGTTTGAACCGTCGTGAATAGTTTGAACCGTCATGAACCGTCGTTAATAGTTTGAACCGTCGTGAATAGTTTGAACCGTCGTGAATAGTTTTAACCTGTCATGAATGGTTTGAACCGTCGTGAATAGTTTGAACCGTCGTGAATGGTTTGAACCGTCATGAATAGTTTGAACCGTCGTGAATAGTTTGAACCATTGTGAATTGTTTGAACCGTCGTGAATAGTTTGAACCGTTGTGAATTGTTTGAACCATCGTGAATAGTTTGAACCGTTGTGAATAGTTTGAACCGTCGTGAATAGTTTGAATCGTCGTGAATAGTTTGAACCGTCGTGAATAGTTTGAACCGTCGTGAATAGTTTGAACCGTTGTGAATAGTTTGAACCGTCGTGAATAGTTTGAACCGTTGTGAATAGTTTGAACCGTCGTGAATAGTTTGAACCGTTGTGAATGGTTTGAACCGTCGTGAATGGTTTGAACCGTTGTGAATAGTTTTAACCTGTCATGAATGGTTTGAACCGTCGTGAATAGTTTGAACCGTCGTGAACCGTCGTGAATAGTTTGAACTGTCGTGAATAGTTTGAACCGTCGTGAATAGTTTGAACCGTCGTGAATGGTTTGAACCGTCGTGAATAGTTTGAACCGTCGTGAATAGTTTGAACCGTTGTGAATAGTTTGAACCGTCGTGAATAGTTTGAACCTGTCATGAATGGTTTGAACCGTCGTGAATAGTTTGAACCGTCGTGAATAGTTTGAACCGTTGTGAATAGTTTGAACCGTCGTGAATAGTTTGAACCTGTCATGAATGGTTTGAACCGTTGTGAACCGTCGTGAATAGTTTGAACCGTTGTGAATAGTTTTAACCTGTCATGAATGGTTTGAACCGTCGTGAATAGTTTGAACCGTCGTGAACCGTCGTGAATAGTTTGAACCGTCGTGAATAGTTTGCACCGTCGTGAATAGTTTGAACCGTCGTGAATAGTTTGAACCGTTGTGAATAGTTTGAACCGTCGTGAATAGTTTGAACCTGTCATGAATGGTTTGAACCGTTGTGAACCGTCGTGAATAGTTTGAACCGTTGTGAATAGTTTTAACCTGTCATGAATGGTTTGAACCGTCGTGAATAGTTTGAACCGTCGTGAACCGTCGTGAATAGTTTGAACCGTCGTGAATAGTTTGCACCGTCGTGAATAGTTTTAACCTGTCATTAATTGGATTGAACCGTCATGAATAGTTTGAACAGTCATAAATGGCTTTCATTCATGACTCACTCTTCCACTATTGTGATGATTGGTCCACAGCTAACACATGGTACATGGTGCTGTGATTGGTGCCGGTACCATGTGATCAGTGGTGACCAATCACAAATCACACACAGTAGTAAACAATGATGTCATGAATGGATTCCACTCATGACTATTGTATACTATGTCACTATGGCACAGCGATCACGTGGTATCTGAGACGCTCCCAGCGGCCCGATTCCAGGCACCACAATCCGCTGTGTTCTGCAAATCATGCCTCTTCGCACCCCAGGGGGCGCACATGAGTACCGTTATGTACAGGTATGTTGCCCTGCCTGGGGGAACCTGTTGGTGGTCAGCAAGTGGTTAAAACGCACCTACCAAAAACAGTCCATGAGACCTTCTTCTCTTTCAGGGGGGAGACAACAAACGACGTTCAGAAAGCTCGATTTATTACCACATTTAACACTCAATCAAAGATTTTATGGGGCACGTTATAAAAGCGCTGGCACATACTGAAAGATGAGAATTGGGGAGAAGTAGTTGATCCTTTTCTGTAGAAATCCATCGACTGGAGACATAGTTGTGCCAAGTCACGATCAATCTGACTCTAAGGGGATCCTTGTGGAACGCTATCCATGTGGTAATTGCGCATGCTGCAAAGACACTGACAGAGATACCCCTGATGTCTTATCCAATAGTAAATCACTCACCCCACCACTGCCAAACTGTGGGCATTGTCTAAATGCTTAGATAGCCTTCTGATCCTTTCTATATCGGTAGAACGAAGCTGGCAAAGTGTCCATGATCATGTGAAGGACATCAACTATGGCGATCTGGAAATGGTGGGTAATGTCCATGTGGTCTGCATGGGTGGTCTGCAGGGGGCGGTGGCCATGGGTAGGGACCGCCCATATAAGACACAGATGTTTGGCTCAGGAGTTTTGGGCCCGTACTGGATCAAAATATACCGTAGACTTCCTTACATGGAGATTTTTGTTTTATTCTCAGGGGAGGAGATCTAGCCTATAGATTTGGTATTTCGGTAAGCATGTGTGGATGGTTAGGAGCACAGTGAGTCTATATATCACGGATACAAAATGGCGGGTTTACGCTTTGTGGCATTGGATAAAATCCACCCCCACCCAAGGGGCAGGGACTTTGATAGGAAAATACTGCAAAGAGAAAGTAGATGGATCTATGATTTGAAAGCATATAGAAGACCTGGTCTTAATGAAGAGTGAGCTTTGCCCCTTTTCTTTAGTGGATGGAGATATCTGAAGGAATCATGGGATCTGTCCAGGACCCGGAAGATTGGCTCAGCTGTTGGTTTAAGGGAGCCCTCATAGTACCCTCAACATGTAGGGCCCCTTTCATACTTTGTCATTTGGAGAGAAGTTTTAAGTTTTGCTTTTTCCCTTTTTTTTGATATGTGCAATATTGCAGCTTATTGACATATTTGACCATCAGGTGGTGGTAGCGAGCTGACTATTTAGGTTGGTATCGGATATAGGATGTGACCTGTTTAACTGGTAGGCGGAGCTGTTACCCCCCGCCCCCCCCCCCCCCCGCGTTCTCAATGTGATATGCCAAAGTTGGGGGATTCTGGATATGGACATCCTTGCCTCCGGATTTAATAACATTTGTTGCCAGATCCATGATCCTCCAGCCTCAGACGCCTTGATAATCCTCTGGTCTGAGTTCATCACCTTCCCTCCAGTGCGAATCTCATATCTTCTGCTCAAGAGAAGAGAATGGCCCAGAAGAACGTGGTGGACCCCTGAGCTCTTCTCCAGCAGGCCAGTCTGCTATCTCAATGCCCTCTCTTCCATCCAGCTTCTCAGCCTTTATTGGCGTGGCCATCGAAAGCCAGGTGTTAAAGGATGGAGGAATTTTTCAGTGTTTCCCCTACCTTGCTATAGACAAGAAAAGCTTCCTCCAGAAGGATTTATTATCGCACCTGAACACTGCGACTTCAACCCCCGAGGAGACTCTGTGCACTGCGTTCTGATCCCATTGGATCATCATGAGGGAGGGTTATAGGGGAGGCCCCCAGGGGGCGGGTCCTATAAAGCTTTGCCAACATCCAATCACCTGAGGGTACACGCCTGGAATTACCTCCAATCATCATATATCGTCTGGCTGAGCTGTGCCGATCGTTTTTATATATGGAGCTTTTCTATTTATTTTGTTCTGTATTTCTATTGGTTGAACTCCATTGGACGAGAGGCTTTTTTTCAACCCAACTATAAATAAAATAAAACTAAAAAACACATTTTAAAACCCAGAAAGAATATTGGAAGAGATGATTGCAGCTGTCATTTACATATAGAGCCAGCAGGGGGCTCCAGAGTACAAAACAAAACCAGCTGAAAGGAAATCCAACATGAATATAGATGGATGAAACGCGTCAGTTAATTGTCTGCACTATTCTGGCTCCCCAAGTCTCGCGCTTCAATCATGAAAACTTTGCAACGGTTAATGCATTCTTTGTTTAGGCATCAGTACCCCTCCCCCCTTATACTTACCTGAGCCCCCATTGGATCCAGCACTGTGCCCTTCTGCAGCTTCACTTCCTTCTCTCACAAGCTTTGCTGGGGCAGCGGGAGCCACTGGCTGTCAATCAAAGCTAGTGATGGGGGTGGGGCCAAGTCCCACTATGTGTGTCCATAGATGCAGACAGCGAGGCTCTGGAGCAAACTGATACAAGTACTCCACCCAATCATACTGCACCGGCAACGAGTGACCAACGCGTTTCACACAATACAGTTCCTTCTTCAGAGATACATAGAAGGTCCAAAGTCTGACATGAGAACGCTGAGCAATCCGACCAATCCAATTCCACCATCAAGAAATCACCATAATGTCTATATCGGTAATTACCCCTCACCGGCAATACTCTGCACAGAGGACTTTACACAATATACTGCTCTCTGTATCGCCCTCCATACTACCCTCTGTACCACCCTCTGTACTGCCCTCCATACCCCCCTCCATACCGCCCTCTGTACCGCCCTCTGTACCCCCTTCATACCGCCCTCTGTACCGCCCTCCATACCGCCCTCTGTACCACCCTCTGTACTGCCCTCCATACCCCCCTCCATACCGCCCTCTGTACCGCCCTCTGTACCACCCTCTGTACCGCCCTCCATACTGCCCTCTGTACCGCCCTCTGTACCCCCTTCATACCGCCCTCTGTACCGCCCTCCATACCGCCCTCTGTACCACCCTCTGTACCGCCCTCCATACCGCCCTCTGTACCGCCCTCTGTACCACCCTCTGTACCACCCTCCATACCGCCCTCTGTACCAACCTTTATATCGCTCCCTGTTCTGCCCTACATACCGCCCTCTATACCACCCTCTGTACCGCCCTCTGTACCGCTCTCTGTACCACCCTCTTTACCACCCCCCATACCGCCCTCTGTACCGCCCTCTATATCGCTCTCTGTACCGCCCTCCAAACCACCCTCTGTACTGCCCTCCATACCGCCCTCCATACCGCCCTCTGTACCACCCTCTATATCGCTCTCTGTTCTGCCCTACATACCGCCCTCTATACCACCCTCTGTACCGCCCTCTGTACCACCCTCTGTACCGCTCTCTGTACCGCCCTCTTTACCGCCCCCCATACCGCCCTCTGTACCGCCCTCTATATCGCTCTCTGTACCGCCCTCCAAACCACCCTCTGTACTGCCCTCCATACCGCCCTCTGTACCACCCTCTATATCGCTCTCTGTTCTGCCCTACATACCGCCCTCTATACCACCCTCTGTACAGCCCTCTGTACCACCCTCTGTACCGCTCTCTGTACCGCCCTCTTTACCGCCCCCCATACCACCCTCTGTAACGCCCTCTATATCGCTCTCTGTACCGCCCTCCAAACCACCCTCTGTACTGCCCTCCATACCGCCCTCTGTACCACCCTCTATATCGCTCTCTGTTCTGCCCTACATACCACCCTCTATACCACCCTCTGTACCGCCCTCTGTACCACCCTCTGTACCGCCCTCTTTACCGCCTCCCATACCGCCCTCTATATCGCTCTCTGTACCACCCTCCAAACCACCCTCTGTACCGCTCTCCATACCGCCCTCTGTACCACCCTCTATATCACTCTCTGTTCTGCCCTCCATACCGCCCTCTGTACCACCCTCTGTACCACCCTCTATATCGCTCTCTGTTCCACCCTCCATCTCGCCCTCTATACCACCCTCCATACCACCCTCTGTACCACCCTCTATACCGCTCTCTGTACCACCCTCCATACCGCCCTCTTTACCGCCCCCCATACCGCCCTCTGTACCGCCCTCTATATCGCTCTCTGTACCGCCCTCCAAACCACCCTCTGTACCGCTCTCCGTACCGCCCTCTATATCGCTATCTGTACCGCCCTCCATACTGCTCTCTGTACCGCCCTCCATACTGCCCTCTGTACCACCCTCTGTACCGCCCTCTATATCGCTCTCTGTACCGCCCTCCAAACCACCCTCTGTACCGCTCTCCGTACCGCCCTCTATATCGCTATCTGTACCGCCCTCCATACTGCTCTCTGTACCGCTCTCTATATCGATCTCTATACCGCCCTCTATACTGCCCTCTGTACCGCCCTCCATACTGCCCTCTGTACCGCCCCTCATACCGCCCTCTGTACCGCTCTCTGTACCACCCTCTGTACCGCCCTCTGTACCACCCTCTATACCGCTCTCTGTACCACCCTCCATACCGCCCTCTTTACCGCCCCCCATACCGCCCTCTGTACTGCCCTCTATATCGCTCTCTGTACTGCCCTCCAAACCACCCTCTGTACCGCTCTCCGTACCGCCCTCTATATCGCTCTCTGTACCGCCCTCCAAACCACCCTCTGTACTGCCCTCCATACCGCCCTCCATTCCGCCCTCTGTACCACCCTCTATATCGCTCTCTGTTCTGCCCTACATACCGCCCTCTATACCACCCTCTGTACCGCCCTCTGTACCACCCTCTGTACTGCCCTCTTTACCGCCCCCCATACCGCCCTCTATATCGCTCTCTGTACCGCCCTCCAAACCACCCTCTGTACCACCCTCCATACCACCCTCTGTACCACCCTCTATATTGCTCTCTGTTCCACCCTCCATACCGCCCTCTATACCAACCTCTGTACTGCCCTCTGTACCACCCTCTATACCGCTCTCTGTACCACCCTCCATACCGCCCCCCATACCGCCCTCTGTACCGCCCTCTATATCGCTCTCTGTACCGCCCTCCAAACCACCCTCTGTACCGCTCTCCGTACCGCTCTCGATATCGCTATCTGTACCGCCCTCCATACTGCTCTCTGTACCGCTCTCTATATCGATCTCTGTACCGCCCTCTATACTGCCCTCTGTACCGCCCTCCATACTGCCCTCTGTACCGCCCCCCATACCGCCCTCTGTACCACCCTCTATACGCTCTCTGTACCGCCCTCCATACTGCCCCCCATACCGCCCTCTGTACCGCCCTCCATACTGCCCCCCATACCGCCCTCTATATCACTCTCTGTACCGCCCTCCAAACCACCCTCTGTACCGCTCTCCGTACTGCCCTCTATATCGCTATCTGTACCGCCCTCCATACTGCTCTCTGTACCGCTCTCTATATTGATCTCTGTACCGCCCTCTATACTGCCCTCTGTACTGACCCCCATACCGCCCTCTGTACCGTCCTCTATATTGCTCTCTGTACAGCCCTCTGTACCGCCCTCCATACTGCCCTCTATAAGGCTCTCTGTACTGCCCTCTATACCGCCCCCTGTAGCACTCTCTATACCTCTCTCTGTAGCGCTCTCTATACCTCTCTCCATACCGCCCTCTATACCTCTTTCCATACCTCTCTCTAAACCTCCCTCTACCACTCTCAATATCGCTCTCTATACCACCCTCTATACCGCTCTCTATAACTCTCTCCATACCGCCCTCTATATACAGTATCTGACAAAAGTAAGTACACCCCTCAGTGACATTTGTGTAAATATTTTCTTCTATCTTTTCATGTGACAACACTGAAGAAATGACACTTGTCTACAATGTAAAGTAGTGAGTGTACAGCTTGTATAACAGTGTAAATTTGCTGTCCCCTCAAAATAACTCAACACACAGCCATTAATGTCTAAACCGCTGGCAACAAAAGTCAGTACACCCCTAAGTGAAAATCTCCAAATTGGGCCCAAAGTGTCAATATTTTGTGTGGCCTCCATTATTTTCCAGCACTGCCTTAACCCTCTTGGGCATGGAGGTCACCAGAGCTTCACAGGTTGTCACTGGAGTCCTCTTCCCCTCCCCCATGATGACATCACAGAGCTGGTGGATGTTAGAGACCTTGCGCTCCTCCACCTTCTGTTTGAGGATGTCCCACAGATGATCAATAGGGTTTAGGTCTGGAGACATGCTTGGCCAGTCCATCACCTTTACCCTCAGCTTCTTTAGCAAGGCAGTGGTGGTCTTGGAGGTGTGTTTGGGGTGGTTATCATGTTGGAATACTGCCCTGCGGTCCAGTCTCTGAAGGGAGGGGATCATGCTCTGCTTCAGTATGTCACAGTACATGTTGGCATTCATGGTTCCCTCAATGATCTGTAGCCCCCCAGTGCCGGCAGCACTCATGCAGCCCCAGACCATGACACTCCCACCACCATGCTTGACTGTAGACAAGACACACTTGTCTTTGTCCTCCTCACCTGGTTGCCCCCACACACGCTTGTCACCATCTGAACCAAATACGTTTATCTTGGTCTCATCAGACCACAGGACATGGTTCCAGTAATCCATGTACTTAGTCTGCTTGTCTTCAGCAAACTGTTTGCGGACTTTCTTGTGCATCATCTTTAGAAGAGGCTTCCTTCTGGGATGACAGCCATGCAGATCAATTTGATGCAGTGTGCGGCGTATGGTCTGAGCACTGACAGGCTGACCCCCCACCCCTACAACCTCTGCAGCAATGCTGGCAGCACTCATATGTCTATTTCCCAAAGACAACCTCTGGATATGACGCTGAGCACGTGACCTCAACTTCTTTGGTGGACCATGGCGAGGCCTGTTCTGAGTGAACCTGTCCTGTTATACCTCTGTATGGTCTTGGCCACTGTGCTGCAGCTCAGTTTCAGGGTCTTGGCAATCTTCTTATAGCCTAGGCCATCTTTATGTAGAGAAACAATTCTTTATTCAGATCCTCAGAGAGTTCTTTGCCATGAGGTGCCATGTTGTACTTCCAGTGACCAGTATGAGGGAGTGAGAGCGATAACACCAAATTTAACACACCTGCTCCCCATTCACACCTGAGACCTTGTAACACTAACGAGTCACATGACACCGGGGAGGGAAAATTACTAATTGGGCCCAATTTGGAGATTTTCACTTAGGGGTGTACTGACTTTTGTTGCCAGCGGTTTAGACATTAATGGCTGTGTGTTGAGTTATTTTGAGGGGACAGTAAATTTACACTGTTATACAAGCTGTACACTCACTACTTTACATTGTAGACAAGTGTCATTTCTTCAGTGTTGTCACATGAAAAGAGAGAAGAAAAGATTTACACAAATGTCACTGAGGGGTGTACTTACTTTTGTCACATATTGTATTCACCGATCCGCCATATTGGGATTTTCCAGAAGAGTGGAGAATGTCACCTCTTTCTTGTTTCTCAATGTTTGTGCAGGCTCTGGAAGTATCCATGTCCCCTATGCCCCCAGCACCCAACCTGCCCCAATCTCCACCATAGGTAACCGCATTGTACAGTCTGTCTTCTCATACAATCAGATTGGCAGAAGAGATTGTACTGGGCTGGAGAGAATAACGATCGAGTCTGAGAGGAAATGTCAATCAGTGGAAGATACATGAGAAGTGGGAGGGGTAAAGTAAAATAATGGGAGGGGTAATATGACTAGTGGGAGTGGCTATGTATTGCAGTGGGAGGGAATACAGATGGGAGGAGGAGTTACTATGGAAACTTGAAAGGCTTTCCAATGGTGACAAATAATGGGAGGGGTTAATTGTAATGATAGGAGGGGCTATTGGGAGGAGTTACATGGTATAGGGGAGGAGTGATGGCTGCAATGTATATGAACTGGAAGAATAGCTGGTAAAATACATAAGGGGAGGGGTTGTAGGAAAGAATGGGAGGGGCTATTTCGTTTTGAAATAAGGGAAGTTCATGGGATAGGGAGGAGATTTAAGGAACAAGCGGACATATGAGGAATAAGGGGAGGAGTTGTATGACTGAGGAGGAGTCATGTGAAATGCGTGGAATGATAGCAAATAGAAGGATGGAAGTATAAAAGGGAAGGACATCTAGAATTAGAGGGAGGGTATATGGAATAATGAGAGGAGGAGTTATACGGAAAATAAGAGGAGGAGTCAAATGGGATAGGGGGAGGAGTTTTAGAACGAGAGGAGAAGTTATATGGAACTAGGTCAGGAGCTATAGAATGAGAGGAGGAGTTATAAAATGAGAGGAGGGGTTATAAAATTAGAGGAGGGGTTAAATGGACTAAGAGGAGAAGTTATAGAATGAGAGGAGGAGTTATTTGTAAGGAGAGGTGGAGTTATGATGTGATTGGAGGCATTATATGAAATGAACTAATGCACTATGGAGTGAGGAGGGGGAGGAGTTTTGATGTGATGGGAGTATTTATAGGAGGAGGAGTGTTATAAGTGAGGAGGGGGAGGAGTTATGATGTGATGGGAGTTTTTATAGGGGGGGTTATGTGGAATGAGGGGTGTTATAAGTGAGGAGGGGGAGGAGTTATAATGTGATGGGAGTATTTATAGGGGGATGGCTGTTATATGGAATGAGGGGTGTTATAAGTGAGGAGGGGGAGGAGTTATGATGTAATCAGAGTATTTATTGGGGGATGGCTGTTATATGGAATGAGGGGTGTTATAAGTAAGGAGGGGGAGGAGTTATGATGTAATCAGAGTATTTATAGGGGGGTGGCTGTTATATGGAATGAGGGGTGTTATACGTGAGGAGGGGGAGGAGTTATAATGTGATGGGAGTATTTATACGAGGAAGGGTGTTATATGGAATGAGGGGTGTTATAAGTGAGGAGGGGGAGGAGTTATAATGTGATTGGAGTATTTATAGGAGGAGGCATGTTATATGGAATGAGGGGTGTTATATGTGATAAGTGAGGAGGGGGAGGAGTTATAATGTGATGGAAGTATTATAGTGGGAGGGTGTTAAATGGAATGTGGGAGGTGTTATAAGTGAGGAGGGGGAGGAGTTTTAATGTGATGGGAGTATATATAGGAGGAGGGGTGTTATATGGAATGAGGGGTGTTATACGTGAGGAGGGGGAGGAGTTATAATGTGATGGGAGTATTTATAGGAGGAGGCATGTTATATTGAATGAGGGGTGTTATAAGTGAGGAGGGGGAGGAGTTATAAGGTGATGGGAGTATTTATAGGAGGAGGGGTGTTATGTGGAATGAGGGGTGTTATATGTGATGAGGGGGTGGAGTTATGATGTGATGGGAGTATTTATAGGAGGAGGCGTGTTATATGGAATGAGGGGTGTTATAAGTGAGGAGGGGGAGGAGTTATAATGTGATGGGAGTATTTATAGGAGGAGGCGTGTTAAATGGAATGAGGGGTGTTATAAGTGAGGAGGGGGTGGAGTTATAATGTGATGGGAGTATTTATAGGAGGAGGGGTGTTATATATAATGAGGGGTGTTCTGTGGAATGAGGGGTGTTATAAGTGTGGAGGGGGAGGAGTTATGATGTGATGAAAGTATTTATAGGAGGAAGGGTGTTATATGGAATGAGGGGTGTTATAAGTGTGGAAGGGGAGGAGTTATAATGTGATGGGAGTATTTATAGGAGGAAGGGTGTTATATGGAATGAAGGGTGTTATAAGTGAGGAGGGGGAGGAGTTATAATGTGATGGGAGTATTTATAGGAGGAAGGGTGTTATATGGAATGAGGGGTGTTATAAGTGAGGAGGGGGTGGAGTTATAATGTGATGGGAGTATTTATAGGAGGAGGGGTGTTATATGGAATGAGGGGTGTTATATGTGAGGAGGGGGAGAAGTTATAATGTGATGGGAGTATTTATAGGAGGAAGGGTGTTATATGGAATGAGGGGTGTTAAATACAATAAGGGTAGAAGTTATAGAATGTGGGAGGTGTTGTATGTGAGGAGGGGAGGAGTTATGATGTAGTGGGAGGCATTTTAGGCAACCTGGAGATGAGCTATAGAATGACAAAGAAAATGAGGGGTGTTTTATAGAATAAGGGGAGGAGTTATGGTGTAAAAAGATACTTTATATGGAAATAGGGGAGGAGTTATGGAATGAGAGGATGGAGGCAAGAAAGAACTATATGGAATGTGAGGTGGAGCTATGGAGTGAGGAGAAGCCTTGTATGAAATAAGGGAGGGGGCGGGTTTATAAAATGGAGGCAGGCTCCTATTGTAATAAGGGGAGGAGCTATAGAATAAGAAGAGGACCAATAGGGGTGTAGTTATGGAGTAAGGAGAGGCCCTTATATTGAAGGAGTTGAGGAGTTATGGTCAGAGCAGAGACCTTATATGGAGTAAAGGGAGGAGTTATGGTCAGAGCAGAGACCTTATATGGAGTAAGGGGAGGAGTTATGGTAAGAGCAGAGACCTTATATGGAGTAAGGGGAGGAGTTATGGTGTGAGGAGAGATCTTATAAGACTTGTGAAGTATAGGAAACCCTAATATGGAATAAAGGGAGCAGGTATGAAATGAGGTCAGGCCTTATATGGGGTGAGGGGAGGAGTAATGGAGCACAGACATGCCATATACAGAATCAAGGGAGGAGTTATGTAATGAGGACAGCCCTTATATGGAAGGAGAGGAGAAGTAATGGAGTGAGGACAGGCCTTAAATGGGGTGGAGGGTTACTCAATGAGGCCAGGCCTTATATGGAAGGGGGAGGGGTTATTCAATGAGGACATGTCTGATATGGATTGAGGGGAGGAGTTATTCAATGAGGTCAGGCATTCTATGGATTGAGGGGAGAAGTTATTCAATGAGGCCAGGCCTTTTACGAAAAGAGGGGAGAAGTTATTCAATGAGGCCAGGCCTTTTACGAAAAGAGGGAAGTTATTCACCAAGGAGAGGCTTCTATGGGATGAGGGGCAGAGTTCTTCAAAGAGGTCAGGCCTTAAACAGGGTGAAGGGAGGAGTTATTCAGTGAGGTCAGGCCTTATATGGGGTAAGGGGAGGAATTATTCAATGAGATCAGGCCTTATACGGAATTAGGGGAGGAGTTAATTAATAATAGGAGGCCTCATACAAAATGAGGGGAGGAGTTATTCAGTAAATCCAGTCCTTATATGGGATGAGGGGAAGAAGTTATTCAGTGAGGTCGGGCCTTATATGGGATGAGGGGAGGAGTTATTCAATAAGGTCAGACCTTATACGGGATGAGGGGAGGAGTTAATTAATGAGGTCAGGCCTTATACTGGATAAGGGGAGGAGTTATTCAGTGAGGTCAGGTCTTATATGGGATGAGGGGAGGGGTTATTCAATAAGGTCAGGCCTTATATGGGATGAGGGGAGGAGTATTCAATGAGGACAGGCCTTATATGGGATGAGGGGAGGAGCTATTTAATGTCAGGCCTTATATCGGATGAGGGGAAGAATTATTCAATGATGTCAGACCTTATACGAGATGAGGGGAGGGGTTATTCAATGAGATCAGGCCTTATACGGGATGAGGTGGGAGTTATTTAATGAGGTCAGGCTTTATACGGGATGAGGGGGGAAGTTATTGAATGAGGACAGACCTTATATGGGATGTGGGGAGGAGTTATTCAATGAGGACAGACCTGATATGGGATGTGGGAGGAGTTATTCAAAGAGGACAGGACTTATACAGGATGAGGGGAGGAGTTATTCAATGAGGTCAGGCCTGATATGAGATGAGGGGAGGAGTTATTCAATGAGGTCAGGCCTGGTATGGGATGGGGGAGGAGTTATTCAATTAGGTCAGACCTTATATGGGATGAGGGGGGAGTTATTCAATGAGGTCAAACCTGACATGGGATGAGGGGAGGAGTTATTCAATGAGGTCAGGCCTGATATGGGATGGGGGGAGGAGTGATTCAATGAGGTCAGACCTTATATGGGGTGAGGGGGGAGTTATTTAATGAGGTCAAACCTGATATGGGATGAGGGGAGGAGTTACTCAATGAGGTCAGGCCTGATATGGGATGAGGGGAGGAGTTATTCAATGAGGTCAGGCCTGATATGGGATGGGGGGAGGAGTTATTCAATGAGGTCAGACCTTATATGGGATGAGGGGGGAGTTATTCAATGAGGTCAAACCTGATATGGGATGAGGGGAGGAGTTATTCAATGAGGTCAGGCCTGATATGGGATGGGGGGAGGAGTTATTCAATGATGTCAGACCTTATACGAGATGAGGGGAGGGGTTATTCAATGAGATCAGGCCTTTACGGGATGAGGTGGGAGTTATTTAATGAGGTCAGGCTTTATACGGGATGAGGGGGGAAGTTATTGAATGAGGACAGACCTTATATGGGATGTGGGGAGGAGCTATTCAATGAGGACAGACCTGATATGGGATGTGGGAGGAGTTATTCAAAGAGGACAGGACTTATACAGGATGAGGGGAGGAGTTATTCAATGAGGTCAGACCTTATATGGGATGAGGGGGGAGTTATTCAATGAGGTCAAACCTGATATGGGATGAGGGGAGGAGTTATTCAATGAGGTCAGGCCTGATATTGGATGGGGGGGAGGAGTTATTCGATGAGGTCAGGCCTGATATGGGCTGAGGGAAAGAGTTATTCAATGAGGACAGACCTTATATGGGATGAGGGGAGGAGTTAATCAATGAGGACAGACCTTATATGGGCTGAGGGGAGGAGTTAATCAATGAGGACAGATCTTATATGGGATGAGGGGAGAAGTTAATCAATGAGGACAGACCTTATATGGGGTGAGGGGGGAGTTATTCAATGAGGACAGACGTTATATGGGATGAGGGGAGGAGTTAATCAATGAGGTCAGGCCTGATATGGGATGAGGGGAGGAGTTATTCAATGAGGTCAGGCCTGATATGGGATGAGGGGAGGAGTTATTCAATGAGGTCAGGCCTGATATGGGGTGAGGGGAAGAGTTATTCAATGAGGACAGACCTTATATGGGATGAGGGGAGGAGTTAATCAATGAGGACAGACCTGATATGGGATGAGGGGAGGAGTTATTCAATGAGGTCAGGCCTGATATGGGGTGAGGGGAAGAGTTAGTCAATGAGGACAGACCTTATATGGGATGAGGGGAGGAGTTAATCAATGAGGACAGACCTTATATGGGATGAGGGGAGGAGTTAATCAATGAGGTTAGACCTTATATGGGATGAGGGGAGGAGTTAATCAATGAGGACAGACCTTATATGGGATGAGGGGAGGAGTTAATCAATGAGGTCAGGCCTGATATGGGATGAGGGGAGGAGTTATTCAATGAGGTCAGGCCTGATATGGGGTGAGGGGAGGAGTTAATCAATGAGGTCAGGCCTGATATGATGTATTGGTGGAGATGTAGACGGGATGCAGCAGACAGAAGACAGACACAATGGATCAGAAATGAGAGGAGGGAGCAGGAAAGGGTTAATGATGAAGGAATAGAAGAATAATAATGAAGCGTCCTTCTTCTCCGCAGCCCGCATACAACGCACTTCCCATCCTCCGTCCATTCAGGCACAAGAATAGAGAGAGACCACCTACCACACAAAGACAGACAGACTGCAGCCGATGCTTATTCTTCATAATGATCAGACTGCAGACAGACAGACGGACACAATGGGGAGAGAGACGGAGGAAAAGACGGCCTGCAGGGGGGAGAACACAGCTCAATGTAGCAGCTCTGCACAGCGACAGACGATGGAGACTGGGAGGAGGAGGAGGAGAGAGAGGAGTCATCATCTCCCCACAGCTCGCCCAATATACTTCCCCCCAGCCAGGATCTCAGACTAGATCCCTTCTATCCATCCGCCACCTGTCCAATATACTCCCCCAGCCAGGATCCCAGACTAGATCCCTTCTATCCATCCGCCACCTGTCCAATATACTCCCCCAGCCAGGATCCCAGACTAGATCCCTTCTATCCATCCGCCACCTGTCCAATATACTTCCCCCAACCAGGATCCCAGACTAGATCCCTTCTATCCATCCGCCACCTGTCCAATATACTCCCCCAGCCAGGATCCCAGACTAGATCCCTTCTATCCATCCGCCACCTGTCCAATATACTCCCCCAGCCAGGATCCCAGATTAGATCCCTTTTATCTATCCACCACCTGTCCAATATACTTCCCCCAACCAGGATCCCAGACTAGATCCCTTCTATCCATCCGCCACCTGTCCAATATACTTCCCCCAACCAGGATCCCAGACTAGATCCCTTCTATCCGCCACCTGTCCAATATACTTCCCCCAACCAGGATCCCAGACTAGATCCCTTCTATCCGCCACCTGTCCAATATACTTCCCCCAACCAGGATCCCAGACTAGATCCCTTCTATCCATCCGCCACCTGTCCAATATACTTCCCCCAACCAGGATCCCAGACTAGATCCCCTCTATCCATCCGCCACCTGTCCAATATACTTCCCCCAACCAGGATCCCAGACTAGATCCCTTCTATCCATCCGTCACCTGTCCAATATACTTCCCCCAACCAGGATCCCAGACTAGATCCCTTCTATCCATCCGCCATCTGTCCAATATACTTCCCCCAAACCAGGATCCCAGACTAGATCCCTTCTATCCATCCGCCATCTGTCCAATATACTTCCCCCAACCAGGATCCCAGACTAGATCCCTTCTATCCATCCGCCACCTCACCCAATATACTTCCCCCAACCAGGATCCCAGATTAGATCCCTTCTATCCATCCGCCACCTGTCCAATATACTTCCCCCAACCAGGATCCCAGACTAGATCCCTTCTATCCATCCGCCACCTGTCCAATATACTTCCCCCAACCAGGATCCCAGACTAGATCCCTTCTATCCATCCACCACCTCACCCAATATACTTCCCCCAACCAGGATCCCAGACTAGATCCCTTCTATCCATCCGCCACCTGTCCAATATACTTCCCCCCAGCCAGGATCCCAGATTAGATCCCTTCTATCCATCTGCCACCTGTCCAATATACTTCCCCAACCAGGATCCCAGACTAGATCCCTTCTATCCATCCGCCACCTTCCAATATACTTCCCCCAACCAGGATCCCAGACTAGATCCCCTCTATCCATCCGCCACCTGTCCAATATACTTCCCCCAACCAGGATCCCAGACTAGATCCCTTCTATCCATCCGCCACCTGTCCAATATACTCCCCCAGCCAGGATCCCAGACTAGATCCCTTCTATCCATCCGCCACCTGTCCAATATACTCCCCCAGCCAGGATCCCAGACTAGATCCCTTCTATCCATCCGCCACCTGTCCAATATACTTCCCCCAACCAGGATCCCAGACTAGATCCCTTCTATCCATCCGCCACCTGTCCAATATACTCCCCCAGCCAGGATCCCAGACTAGATCCCTTCTATCCATCCGCCACCTGTCCAATATACTCCCCCAGCCAGGATCCCAGATTAGATCCCTTTTATCTATCCACCACCTGTCCAATATACTTCCCCCAACCAGGATCCCAGACTAGATCCCTTCTATCCATCCGCCACCTGTCCAATATACTTCCCCCAACCAGGATCCCAGACTAGATCCCTTCTATCCGCCACCTGTCCAATATACTTCCCCCAACCAGGATCCCAGACTAGATCCCTTCTATCCGCCACCTGTCCAATATACTTCCCCCAACCAGGATCCCAGACTAGATCCCTTCTATCCATCCGCCACCTGTCCAATATACTTCCCCCAACCAGGATCCCAGACTAGATCCCCTCTATCCATCCGCCACCTGTCCAATATACTTCCCCCAACCAGGATCCCAGACTAGATCCCTTCTATCCATCCGTCACCTGTCCAATATACTTCCCCCAACCAGGATCCCAGACTAGATCCCTTCTATCCATCCGCCATCTGTCCAATATACTTCCCCCAAACCAGGATCCCAGACTAGATCCCTTCTATCCATCCGCCATCTGTCCAATATACTTCCCCCAACCAGGATCCCAGACTAGATCCCTTCTATCCATCCACCACCTCACCCAATATACTTCCCCCAACCAGGATCCCAGATTAGATCCCTTCTATCCATCCGCCACCTGTCCAATATACTTCCCCCAACCAGGATCCCAGACTAGATCCCTTCTATCCATCCGCCACCTGTCCAATATACTTCCCCCAACCAGGATCCCAGACTAGATCCCTTCTATCCATCCACCACCTCACCCAATATACTTCCCCCAACCAGGATCCCAGACTAGATCCCTTCTATCCATCCGCCACCTGTCCAATATACTTCCCCCCAGCCAGGATCCCAGACTAGATCCCTTCTGTCCATCCGCCACCTGTCCAATATACTTCCCCCAACCAGGATCCCAGACTAGATCCCTTCTATCCATCCGCCACCTGTCCAATATACTTCCCCCAACCAGGATCCCAGACTAGATCCCTTCTATCCATCCGCCACCTGTCCAATATACTTCCCCCAACCAGGATCCCAGACTAGATCCCTTCTATCCATCCACCACCTGTCCAATATACTTCCTCCAACCAGGATCCCAGACTAGATCTCTTCTATCCATCCACCACCTGTCCAATATACTTCCCCCCAAGCAGGATCCCAGACTAGATCCCTTCTATCCACCCGCCACCTCACCCAATATACTTCCCCCAACCAGGATCCCAGACTAGATCCCTTCTATCCATCCGCCACCAGTCCAATATACTTCCCCCAACCAGGATCCCAGACTAGATCCCTTCTATCCATCCGCCACCTGTCCAATATACTTCCCCCAACCAGGATCCCAGACTAGATCCCTTCTATCCATCCGCCACCTGTCCAATATACTTCCCCCAACCAGGATCCCAGACTAGATCCCTTCTATCCATCCATCACCTGTCTAATATACTTCCCCCAACCAGGATCCCAGACTAGATCCCTTTTATCTATCCACCACCTGTCCAATATACTTCCCCCAACCAGGATCCCAGATTAGATCCCTTCTATCCATCCACCACCTGTCCAATATACTTACCCCAACCAGGATCCCAGACTAGATCCCTTCTATCCATCCGCCATCTGTCCAATATACTTCCCCCAAACCAGGATCCCAGACTAGATCCCTTCTATCCATCCGCCATCTGTCCAATATACTTCCCCCCAGCCAGGATCCCAGACTAGATCCCTTCTATCCATCCGCCACCTCACCCAATATACTTACCCCAACCAGGATCCCAGATTAGATCCCTTCTATCCATCCGCCACCTGTCCAATATACTTCCCCCAAACAGGATCCCAGACTAGATCCCTTCTATCCATCCGCCACCTGTCCAATATACTTCCCCCAACCAGGATCCCAGACTAGATCCCTTCTATCCATCCACCACCTCACCCAATATACTTCCCCCAACCAGGATCCCAGACTAGATCCCTTCTATCCATCCGCCACCTGTCCAATATACTTCCCCCCAGCCAGGATCCCAGACTAGATCCCTTCTATCCATCCGCCACCTGTCCAATATACTTCCCCCAACCAGGATCCCAGACTAGATCCCTTCTATCCATCCGCCACCTGTCCAATATACTTCCCCCAACCAGGATCCCAGATTAGATCCCTTCTATCCATCCGCCACCTGTCCAATATACTTCCCCCAACCAGGATCCCAGACTAGATCCCTTCTATCCATCCGCCACCTGTCCAATATACTTCCCCCAACCAGGATCCCAGACTAGATCCCTTCTATCCATCCATCACCTGTCCAATATACTTCCCCCAACCAGGATCCCAGACTAGATCCCTTTTATCTATCCACCACCTGTCCAATATACTTCCCCCAACCAGGATCCCAGATTAGATCCCTTCTATCCATCCACCACCTGTCCAATATACTTCCCCCAACCAGGATCCCAGATTAGATCCCTTCTATCCATCCGCCACCTGTTCAATATACTTCCCCCAACCAGGATCCCAGATTAGATCCCTTCTATCCATCCGCCACCTGTCCAATATACTTCCCCCAACCAGGATCCCAGACTAGATCCCTTCTATCCATCTGCCACCTCACCCAATATACTTCCCCCCAGCCAGGATCCCAGACTAGATCCCTTCTATCAATCCGCCACCTGTCCAATATACTTCCCCCAACCAGGATCCCAGACGAGATCCCTTCTATCCATCCGCCACCTGTCCAATATACTTTCCCCCAGCCAGGATCCCAGACTAGATCCCTTCTATCCATCCGCCACCTGTCCAATATACTTCCCCCAGCCAGGATCCCAGACTAGATCCCTTCTATCCATCCGCCACCTGTCCAATATACTTCCCCCAACCAGGATCCCAGACTAGATCCCTTCTATCCATCTGCCACCTCACCCAATATACATCCCCCCAGCCAGGACCCCAGACTAGATCCCTTCTATCCATCCGCCACCTGTCCAATATACTTCCCCCAACTAGGATCCCAGACTAGATCCCTTCTATCCATCCGCCACCTGTCCAATATACTTCCCCCAATCAGGATCCCAGACTATATCTCTTCTATCCATCCACCACCTGTTCAATATACTTCCCCCCAGCCAGGATCCCAGACTAGATCCCTTCTATCCATCCGCCACCTGTCCAATATACTTCCCTCAACCAGGATCCCATAATAGATCCCTTCAATCCATCCACCACCTGTCCAATATACTTCCCCCAGGAAGGATTCCAGACTAGATCCCTTCTATCCATCCACCACCTGTCCAATATACTTCTCCCCAGCCAGGATCCCAGACTAGATCCCTTCTATCCATCCACCACCTGTCCAGTATACTTCCCCCCAGTCAGGATCCCAGACTAGATCTCTTTTATCCATCCGCCACCTGTCCAATATACTTCCCCCAACCAGGGTCCCAGATTAGATCCCTTCTATCCATCCACCACCTGTCCAATATATTTCCCCCCAGCCAGGATCCCAGACTAGATCCCTTTTATCCATCCACAACCTGTCCAATATACTTCCCCCAACCAGGATCTCAGATTAGATTTCTTCTATCCATCCGCCACCTGTCCAATATACTTCCCCCAGCCAGGATCCCAGACTAGATCCCTTCTATCCATCCGCCACCTGTCCAATATACTTCCCCCCAGCCAGGATCCCAGACTAGATCCCTTCTATCCATCCGCCACCTGTCCAATATACTCCCCCCAGCCAGGATCCCAGACTAGATCCCTTCTATCCATCCACCACCTGTCCAATATACTTCCCCCAACCAGGATCCCAGACTAGATCCCTTCTATCCCTCCGCCACCTGTCCAATATAATTCCCCACAGCCAGGATCCCAGACTAGATCCCTTCTATCCATCCGCCACCTGTCCAATATATTCCCCCCAGCCAGGATCCCAGACTAGATCCCTTCTATCCAGCCAAAATCTGTCCAATATACTTCCTCCCAGCCAGGGTCCCAGACTAGATCCATTCTAGCCATCTGCCACCTGTCCAATATACTTCCCCCAGCTAGGATCCCAGACTAGATCCCAGACAAGATCCCTTTTATCCATCCGCCACCTCACCCAATATACTTCCCCCAACCAGGATCCCAGACTAGATCCCTTCTATCCATCCGCCACCTGTCCAATATACTCCCCCCAATCAGGATCCCAGACTAGATTCCTTCTATCCATCCGCCACCTGTCCAATATACTCCCCCAACCAGGATCCCAGACTAGATCCCTTCTATCCATCCATCACCTGTCCAATATACTTCCCCCAACCAGGATCCCAGACTAGATCCCTTCTATCCCTCCGCCACCTGTCCAATATACTTCCCCACAGCCAGGATCCCAGACTAGATCCCTTCTATCCATCTGCCACCTGTCCAATATATTCCCCCCAGCCAGGATCCCAGACTAGATCCCTTCTATCCAGCCAAAATTTGTCCAATATACTTCCTCCCAGCCAGGGTCTCAGACTAGATCCCTTCTAGCCATCTGCCACCTGTCCAATATACTTCTCCCCAGCTAGGATCCCAGACTAGATCCCAGACTAGATCCCTTCTATACATCCGCCACCTCACCCAATATACTTCCCCCAACCAGGATCCCAGACTAGATCCCTTCTATCCATCCGCCACCTGTCCAATATACTCCCCCCAATCAGGATCCCAGACTAGATTCCTTCTATCCATCCGCCACCTGTCCAATATACTCCCCCAACCAGGATCCCAGACTAGATCCCTTCTATCCATCCGCCACCTGTCCAATATACTTCCCCCCAGCCTGGATCCCAGACTAGATCCCTTCTATCCATCCGCCACCTGTCCAATATACTCCCCCAGCCAGGATCCCAGACTAGATCCCTTCTATCCATCCAAAATCTGTCCAATATACTTCCTCTCAGCCAGGATTGCAGACTAGATCCCTTCTATCCATCTGCCACCTGTCCAATATACTTCCCCCCAGCTAGGATCCCAGACTAGATCCCAGACTAGATCCCTTCTATCCATCCGCCACCTCACCCAATATACTTCCCCCAACCAGGATCCCAGACTAGATCCCTTCTATCCATCCGCCACCTGTCCAATATACTCCCCCCAACTAGGATCCCAGACTAGATCTCTTCTATCCATCCGCCACCTGTCCAATATACTTCCCCCCAGCCTGGATCCCAGACTAGATCCCTTCTATCCATCCACCACCTGTCCAATATACTTCCCCCCAGCCAGGATCCCAGACTAGATCCATGACTAGATCCCTTCTATCCATCTGCCACCGAATCCAATATACTTCCCCCAGCCAGGATCCCAGACTAGATCCCTTCTATCCATCCACCACCTCACCCAATATACTTCCCCCAACCAGGATCCCAGACTAGATCCCTTCTATCCATCCACCACCTTTCAGTATACTTCCCCCAACCAGGATCCCAGACTAGATCCCTTCTATCCATCCACCACCTGTCCAATATACTTCCCCCAACCAGAATCCCAGACTAGATCCCTTCTATCCATCGGCCACCTGTCCAATATACTTCCCCCAATCAGGATCCCAGACTAGATCTCTTCTATCCATCCACCACCTGTCCAATATACTTCCCCCAGCCAGGATCCCAGACTAGATCCCTTCTATCCATACACCACCTGTCCAATATGCTTCCCCCCAGCCAGGATCCCAGACTAGATCCCTTCTATCCTTCCGCCACCTGTCCAATATACTTCCCCCAACCCGGATCCCAGACTAGATCCCTTCTATCCATCTGCCACCTCACCCAATATACTTCCCCCCAGCCAGGATCCCAGACTAGATCCCTTCTATCAATCCACCACCTGTCCAATATACTTCCCCCAACCAGGATCCCAGACTAGATCCCTTCTATCCATCCGCCACCTGTCCAATATACTTCCCCCCAGCCAGGATCCCAGACTAGATCCCTTCTATCCATCCGTCACCTGTCCAATATACTTCCCCCAACCAGGATCCCAGACTAGATCCCTTCTATCCATCCGCCACCTGTCCAATATACTTCCCCCAACCAGGATCCCAGACCAGATCCCTTCTATCCATCCGCCACCTGTCCAATATACTTCCCCCAATCAGGATCCCAGACTAGATCTCTTCTATCCATCTACCACCTGTCCAATATACTTTCCCCCAGCCAGGATCCCAGAGTAGATCCCTATTATCCATTCACCACCTGTCCAATATACTTCCCCCAGCCATGATCCCAGACTAGATCCCAGACTAGATCTCTTCTATCCATCAGCCACCTCGCCCAATATACTCTCCCCCACCTGGATCCCAGACTAGTTACATGACTAGATCCCAGACTAGATCCCTTCTATCCATCCACCACCTCGCCCAATATACTTCCCACAACCTGGATCCCAGACTGGATCTGTGACTAGATCCCAGACTAGATCCTTTCTATCCATCTACCACCTGTCCAATATACTTCCCCCCAGCCAGGATCCCAGAGTAGATCCCTATTATCCATTCACCACCTGTCCAATATACTTCCCCCAGCCATGATCCCAGACTAGATCCCAGACTAGATCTCTTCTATCCATCAGCCACCTCGCCCAATATACTCTCCCCCACCTGGATCCCAGACTAGTTCCATGACTAGATCCCAGACTAGATCCCTTCTATTCATCCACCACCTGTCCAATATACTTTCCCCAGCCAGGATCCTAGACTAGATCCCTACTATCCATCCGCCACCTTGCCCAATATACTTCCCCCAGCCAGGATCCCAGACTAGATCTCAGACTAGATCACTTCTATCCATCCACCACCTCTCCAATATACTTCCCCCCAGCCTGGATCCTTCTACTAAACCAAGAGTAGATCCCTTCTATCCATCCACCACCTGTCCAATATACTTTCCCCCAGCCTGGATCCTTCTACTGATCCCTGACTAGATCCCTTCTATCCATCCACCACCTCGCCCAATATACTTCCCCCAGCCAGGATCCAAGACTAGATCCATAACTAGATCCCTTCTATCCATCCGCCACTTCATCCAATATACTTAACCCAGGCAGGATCCCAGACTAGATCCCAGATTAGATCCCTTCTATCCATCCACCACCTCATCCAATATACTTCCTCCCAACCAGGATCCCAGACTAAATCCCTTCTATCCATCCACCACCTTTCCAATATAATTCCTCCAGACTAGATCCCTTCTATCCATCCACCACCTCGCCCAATATACTTCCCCCCAGACTAGATCCCTTCTATCCATCTGCCACCTTGTCCAATATACTTCCCCCCAGCCTGGATCCTTCTACCAATCCCTGACTAAACCCCTTCTATCCATCCTCCACCTCATCCAATATACTTCCCCCCAGCCTGGATCCTTCTACCGATCCCTGACTAGATCCCTTCTATTAATCCACCACCTCACCAAATATACTCTCCCCTAGCCTGGATCCTTTGACTGATCCCTGACTAGATCCCTTCTATCCATCCGCCACCTGGCCCAATATACTTCCCCCCAGCCTGGATCCTTCTACTGATCCTTGACTAGATTCCTTCTATCCATCCGCCACCTCACCCAATATACTTCCCCCCAGCCTGGATCCTTCTACCGATCCCTAACTAGATCTCTTCTATCAATCCACCACCTCACCCAATATACTTCCCCCCAGCCTGGATCCTTCTACCGATCGCTGACTAGATCCCTTCTATCCATCCACCACCTTGTCCAATATACTTCCCCCTGCCTGGATCCTTCTACCGATCCCCAATTAGATCCTTGACTGCAGATTCCAAACCAAATCTTTTCTATCAATCCGATACCTCATCCCAGATTCTTCTTCTCATCCCCGAGACTGAAGTTCCCAAACTAGATCTTTTCTATGAATCTGCCACTTCACCCTGAATCCCGATACTGATCCCCAACTAGATCCTTGACTGCAGATCCCAAACTGGATCTTTTCTATTAATCTGCCACTTCATTGTGGATCCTTCTACTCATTCCAATTAGATCTCTACTGCAGATCCCAAACCAAATCTCTTCTATCAATCCGACACCTCACTCAGGATTCTTCTACTCATCCCCAACTAAATCTCTGACTGCAGATCTCTTCTATGAATCTGCCACCTCACCCCAGATTTTTCTACTGATCCCCAACTACATCCCTGACTGTAGATTCCAAACTAGATCTCTTTTATCTATCCGACACCTTACCCTGGATTCCTATACCGATCCCCAACTACATCCCTGACTGCAAATCCCAAACCAGATCTCTTCTATCAGTCTGGCAGCTCACCTTGGAACCATCTACTCATCTCCAACTAGATCTCCACTGCAGATCCAAAACCAAATCCCTTCTATCAATCTGACACCTCACCCAGCATCCTTCTGCTCACCCCCAACTAGATCTCTGAAGGCAGATCTCTTCCATGAATCTGCCACCTCACCCCGGATCTCTGTACTAATCTCCAACTAGATCCCTGACTGCAAATCCCAAACCAAATCTCTTCTATCATTCCGACACCTCACCTCAGATCCTTTTACTCATCCCCAACTAGACTTCAGATCCTAAACCAGATCTTCTATGAATCTGCCACTTCACCCGGATACCAATACCGATCCCCATCTAGATCTCTAACTACAAATCCCAAACCAGATCTCTTCTATCAATCTGCCACTTCATCACAGATCCTTCTACTCAACCCCAACTAGATCCCTGACAGTATATCTCTTCTATCAATCCGACACTTCACCCTCGATCTTTCCTTCAACTCATCCCCAACTACATCTCTACTGCAGATCCCAAACCAAATCTCTTCTATCAATCTTCCACCTCATCCCGGATCCCTATATGGATCCCCAACGAGATCTCTAACTGCAGATCCGAAATCAGATCTCTTCCATGAATCCGACACCTTACCCCAGCTCCCTATACTAATCCCCAACTGGATCCCTGACTGTAGGTTCCAAACCAGATTCCTTCTATTAATCCAACACCTCACCCTGGACCCTTCTACTCAGCCCTCAACTAGATTCCTGACTGCAGATTCCAAACCAGATATCTTCTATCAATCTTCCACTTCATCACAGATTCTTCTACTTACCCCAACTAGATCTCTGACTGTAGATCTCTTCTATCAATCCGACACTTCACCCTGGATCCTTCCTTCAACTCATCCCCAACTATATCTCTACTGCAGATCCCAAACCAAATCTCTTCTATCAATCTGCCACCTCACCCCAGATTCCTATATGGATCCCCACCTAGATCTCTAATTGGTGATCCCAAACCAGATATCTTCCGTGAGTCCAACACCTTACCTCAGCTCCCTATACTAATCCCCAGCTGGATCCCTGACTGCAGGTTCTAGACCAGATTCCTTCTATTAATCCAACACCTCACCCTGGATCCGTCTACTCATCCCCAGCTAGATTCCTGACTACAGATCCCAAACCAGATCTCTTCTATTAATCTGACACCTCACCCCAGATCCTTCTATTCATTCCCAACTAGATCTCTTCTATGAATCTGCCCCTTTACCCCGGATCCCTATACTGATCCCCGACTACATCTCTGACTGCAGATCCCAAACCAAATCCCTTCCACCTCACCCTGGATCCTTTACTCATCCCCAACTAAATCCCTCACTAAAGGTCCCAAACCACATCTCTTCTATGAATCCGCCACCTCAATCCAGATCCCTATACTAATTCCTAACTACATCTCTGACTGCAGGACCCAAACCAGATCTCTTCTAGGAATCCACCACCTCACCCTGGATCTCTATACTGATACACAACTAAATCTCTGACTGCAGATCCCTTCTATTAATTCGCCACTTCTCCCTGGATCCCTATACTGATCCCCCAACTACATCTCTACTGCAGATCCCAAACTAGATCTCTTCTATGAATCTGCTACCTTACCCTGATCCCTATACTGATCCCCAACTACATCTCTGACATTTCATCCTACCAACAGATCCTGAACCAGATCTAATCCACTACCTCACCATGGATCTTTATATTGATCCCCAACTAGATCTCTGACATTTCACCCTATCAACAAATCCTGAACCAAATTTCCTCTATTATTCAGCCACCTCAGCCTGGATCTTTATATTGATCATCAACTAGATCTCTAACAGCAAAGCCCAAATCAGATCTCTTCTATTAATCTGACAATTCACCCTAGATATTTATACTGGTCCCCAACTAGATTTCTTACATTTTATTCTACCAACAGATCCCAATCCAGATCTCTTATATTAACTCAACACCTCACCCAGGCTCAGATCCTTATATAGATCCCCAACTGGATCTTGGACTGCAGATTCCAAACCAGATCACTTCTGTTAATCCATCACCTCACCACAGATTTTTATACTGATCCCCAACCAGATCTATTTTTTAATCCACCACCTCACCCTAGATCTTTACAATGATCCCCAACTAGATCTCAGAAATTTCATCCTACCAACAGATTCCAAACCAGATCTCTTCTATTATTCCGACACCTCAGCCTGGATCTTTATGCTGATTCCCAACTATATCACTGACAGCAGATCCCGAACCAGATCTCTTCGAGTAATACAGCACCTCGTCCCAGACCTTTATACTGATCCCCGACTAGAGCTCTGACTGCAGATCCCAAACCGGATCTCTTCTATTAATCTGATACCTCACCTTAGATCCTTAAACTGATCCCCAACTAGATTCCTGACTGCAGATCCCAAACAGGTCTCTTCTCTTTATAAGTCACCTCACCCTGGATCTTTATACTGATCTATAACTAGATCTCGGACATTTCATCCTACCAATGTTCTCAAACCAGATCTCTTCTAGCAATCCGACACCTCACCCCAGATCTTTATATTGATCCCCAAATAAATCTCTAAAATTCTTTCAATTGTATCAACAGATCCCAAACTAGATCTCTTCTATTATTCCAACACCTCACCCCACATTCTTGTACTGATCCTCAACTAGGCCTCTGACTGCAGATCTCCAACTAGACCAAGTCTATTAATCCCCCACTCCACAACAATCCTTATACTGCTGCCCATCCAGATCCTGATCCTAACCTCTCACCAGCCATAATCCTTATACTGCTGTCCATCCAGATCCTGATCCTAACCTCTCACCAGCCATAATCCTTATACTGCTGCCCATCCAGATCCTGATCCTAACCTCTCACCAGCCATAATCTTTATACTGCTGCCCATCCTGATCCTAACCTCTCACCAGCCATAATCCTTATACTGCTGCCCATCCAGATCCTGATCCTAACCTCTCACCAGCCATAATCCTTAAACTGCTGCCCATCCTGATCCTAACCTCTCACCATCCAGAATCCTTCCACTGCTGCCCATCCAGATCCTGATCCTAACCTCTCAACAGCCATAATCCTTATACTGCTGCCCATCCAGGACCTGATCCTAACCTCTCACCAGCCATAATCCTTATACTGCTGCCCATCCAGATCCTTATCCTAACCGCTCACCAGCCATAATCCTTATACTGCTGCCCATCCTGATCCTGATCCTAACCTCTCACCAGCCATAATCCTTATACTGCTGCCCATCCAGATCCTGATCCTAACCTCTCACCAGCCATAATCCTTATACTGCTGCCCATCCTGATCCTAACCTCTCACCATCCAGAATCCTTCCACTGCTGCCCATCAAGATCCTGATCCTAACCTCTGAACAGCCATAATCCTTATACTGCTGCCCATCCAGATCCTGATCCTAACCTCTCCCCAGCCATAATCCTTATACTGCTGCCCATCCAGATCCTGATCCTAACCTCTCACCAGCCATAATCCTTATACTGCTGCCCATCCTGATCCTAACCTCTCAGCATCCAGAATCCTTCCACTGCTGCCCATCCAGATCCTGATCCTAACCTCTCACCAGCTATAATCCTTATACTGCTGCCCATCCAGATCCTGATCCTAACCCCTCACATTCAGAAACCTTACATGGCTGCCCATCCAGATCCTGATTCCAACCACTCACAAGCCATAATCCTTACACTGCTGCCCATCCAGAACTTCTCACCATTCAGAATCCTTACACTGCTGCCCATCCAGATCCTGATCCTAACCTCCCACCAGCCAGGATTCTTACACTGCTGCCCATTCATATCCAATACTGATCCTCCAACCCCCATAACCGGGATCCTTATACGGTTGACATCCAGATTCCAGAATCCACACCAACAATTAACTTTTACTCTTCTGTCAGAAACTTTTACACTTCTTCATTCAGTCAAGTGACTTTGGTTACCAAGCAACATACATGTCTGGAGTTTCCATAGAGACACCCAGTGTAATGGGTATAAATATTACCCGGATAATGCTCGGTAGCAGAACCACCTCACAATACCATTCCACATCACTTCCTGCAGATGTCCATCATGACCTCATAATCTTTCACCATCTTATCCAATGGATGAGGCTCCAGTCTGCCCCGGAATAAGACCACCCCATAGTCACCGGTCAGGAGCCGTATACCAACAGCTGCACATTTCCAGAGACATCAACCCCCATATACCCCCAATATACCCCTGTATACCCCCATATACCTAGGTTACCTCTGGGAAGGAATATTGGCCCTCACTGCATAGAACCCCCATAGGGGGCCCCATAAATAACATTTAATATGCTGATATATGGAGTGAGGGCCCATCAGAGCGCCATGGAGGAGAGTCAGCTAATGTTCACAATTCCAATACATGGAAAATATGTCTGCTATAATTCCTCATCACAGAGCTGTGCCCGGTATAATGTACAGAGCTGTGCCCAGTATAATGTACAGAGCTGTGCCCAGTATAATGTACAGAGCTGTGCCCAGTATAATGTACAGAGCTGTGCCCAATGTCTAGTATAACGTACAGAGATGTGCCCAGTATAATGTACAGAGCTGTGCCCGGTATAATGTACAGAGCTATGCCCGGTGCTCAGTATAACGTACAGAGATGTGCCCAGTGTAATGTACAGAGCTGTGCCCAGTATAATGTACAGAGCTGTGCCCAGTATAATGTACAGAGCTATGCCCGGTGCTCAGTATAACGTACAGAGATGTGCCCAGTGTAATGTACAGAGCTGTGCCCAGTATAATGTACAGAGCTGTGCCCAGTATAATGTACAGAGCTGTGCCCAATGTCTAGTATAATGTACAGAGATGTGCCCAGTATAATGTACACAGCTGTGTCCAATGTCTAGTATAACGTACAGAGATGTGCCCAGTGTAATGTACAGAGCTGTGCCCAGTATAATGTACAGAGCTGTGCCCGGTGCCCTGTATAACGTACAGAGCTGTGCCCAGTATAATGTACAGAGCTGTGCCCGGTGTCTAGTATAACGTACAGAGATGTGCCCAGTATAATGTACAGAGCTGTGCCCAGTATAATGTACAGAGCTATGCCCGGTGCTCAGTATAACGTACAGAGATGTGCCCAGTGTAATGTACAGAGCTGTGCCCAGTATAATGTACAGAGCTGTGCCCAGTATAATGTACAGAGCTGTGCCCAATGCCTAGTATAACGTACAGAGATGTGCCCAGTATAATGTACAGAGCTGTGCCCAATGTCTAGTATAACGTACAGAGATGTGCCCAGTGTAATGTACAGAGCTGTGCCCAGTATAATGTACAGAGCTGTGCCCGGTGCCCTGTATAACGTACAGAGCTGTGCCCAGTATAATGTACAGAGCTGTGCCCGGTGTCTAGTATAACGTACAGAGATGTGCCCAGTATAATGTACAGAGCTGTGCCCAGTATAATGTACAGAGCTTTGCCTGGTGACCGGTATAATGTATAGAGCTGTGCCCAGTATAATGTACAGAGCTGTGCCCGGTATAATGTACAGAGCTGTGCCCGGTAAAATATACAGAGCTGTGCCAGGTATAATCTACAGAGCTGTGCCCGGTATAATGTACAGAGCTGTGCCCGGTGTCCGGTATAATATACAGAGCTGTGCCCAGTATAATGTACAGAGCGGTGCCCGGTGTCCGGTATAATATAGAGAGCTGTGCCCGGTGCCCGGTATATTGTACAGAGCTGTGCCCGGTATATTGTACAAAGCTGTGCCCAGTGCCCGGTATAATGTACAGAGCTGTGCCCGGTGTCCAGTATAATGCACAGAGCTGTGCCTGGTATAATGTACAGATATATTATATTCTCCTGATCTCTATAATCTGTGTTGTATATTACATACTCCTGACCTCTATACTCTGTGTTGTATATTATGTTCTCCTGACCTCTATACTCTGTGTTGTATATTATGTTCTCCTGACCTCTATACTCTGTGTTGTATATTACATTCTCCTGACCCCTGACCTCTATACTCTGTGTTGTATATTACATTCTCCTGACCCCTGACCTCTATACTCTGTGTTGTATATTATGTTCTCCTGACCTCTATACTCTGTGTTGTATATTACATTCTCCTGACCCCTGACCTCTATACTCTGTGTTGTATATTACATTCTCCTGACCCCTGACCTCTATACTCTGTGTTGTATATTACATTCTCCTGACCCCTGACCTCTATACTCTGTGTTGTATATTACATTCTCCTGACCTCTATACTCTGTGTTGTATATTACATTCTCCTGACCCCTGACCTCTATACTCTGTGTTGTATATTACATACTCCTGACCCCTGACCTCTATGCTCTGTGTTGTATATTACATTCTCCTGACCCCTGATCTCTATAATCTGTGTTGTATATTACATTCTCCTGACCCCTGATCTCTATACTCTGTGTTGTATATTACATTCTCCTGACCCCTGACCTCTATACTCTGTGTTGTATATTACATTCTCCTGACCCCTGACCTCTATACTCTGTGTTGTATATGACATTCTCCTGACCCCTGACCTCTATACTCTGTGTTGTATATGACATTCTCCTGACCTCTATACTCTGTGTTGTATATTACATTCTCCTGATCTCTATACTCTGTGTTGTATATTACATTCTCCTGACCCCTGACCTCTATACTCTGTGTTGTATATTACATTCTCCTGACCCCTATACTCTGTGTTGTATATTACATTCTCCTGACCCCTGACCTCTATACTCTGTGTTGTATATTACATTCTCTTGACCTCTACACTCTGTGTTGTATATTACATTCTCCTGACCCCTGACCTCTATACTCTGTGTTGTATATTACATACTCCTGACCCCTGACCTCTATACTCTGTGTTGTATATTACATTCTCCTGACCCCTGACCTCTATACTCTGTGTTGTATATTACATTCTCCTGACCTCTATACTCTGTGTTGTATATTACATTCTCCTGAACCCTGACCTCTATACTCTGTGTTGTATATTACATACTCCTGACCCCTGACCTCTATATTCTGTGTTGTATATTACATTCTCCTGACCCCTGACCTCTATACTCTGTGTTGTATATTACATTCTCCTGACCTTTATACTCTGTGTTGTATATTACATTCTCCTGACCTCTATACTCTGCGTTGTATATTACGTACTCCTGACCCCTGAGCTCTATAATCTGTGTTGTATATTACATTCTCCTGACCCCTGACCTCTATACTCTGTGTTGTATATTACATACTCCTGACCCCTGACCTCTATACTCTGTGTTGTATATTACATTCTCCTGACCCCTGACCTCTATACTCTGTGTTGTATATTACACTCTCCTGACCTCTATACTCTGTGTTGTATATTACATTCTCCTGACCTCTATACTCTGTGTTGTATATTACATTCTCCTTAACCCTGACCTTTATACTCTGTGTTGTATATTACATTCTCCTGACCTCTATATTCTGCGTTGTATATTACGTACTCCTGACCCCTGAGCTCTATAATCTGTGTTGTATATTACATTCTCCTGACCTCTATACTCTGTGTTGTATATTACGTTCTCCTGACCCCTGCCCTCTATACTCTGCGCTGTATATTATATACTCCTGACCCCTGACCCCTATACTCTGTGTTGTATATTAAATTCTCCTGACCCCTGACCTCTATACTCTGTGTTGTATATCACATTCTCCTGACCCCTGACCTCTATACTCTGTGTTGTATATTACATTCTCCTGACCTCTATACTCTGTGTTGTATATTACATTCTCCTGACCTCTATACTCTGTGTTGTATATTACATTCTCCTGAACCCTGACCTTTATACTCTGTGTTGTATAGTACATTCTCCTGACCTCTATACTCTGCGTTGTATATTACGTACTCCTGACCCCTGATCTCTATAATCTGTGTTGTATATTACATTCTCCTGACCCCTGACCTCTATACTCTGTGTTGTATACTACATTCTCCTGACCCCTGACCTCTATACTCTGTGTTGTATATTACATTCTCCTGACCCCTGACCTCTATACTCTGTGTTGTATATTACATTCTCCTGACCCCTGATCTCTATACTCTGTGTTGTATATTACATTCTCCTGACCCCTGATCTCTATACTCTGTGTTGTATATTATGTTCTCCTGACCCCTATACTCTGTGTTGTATATTACATTCTCCTGACCCCTGACCTCTATACTCTGTGTTGTATATTACATTCTCCTGACCCCTGACCTCTATACTCTGTGTTGTATATTACATTCTCCTGACCCCTGACCTCTATACTCTGTGTTGTATATTACATTCTCCTGACCCCTGATCTCTATACTCTGTGTTGTATATTACATTCTCCTGACCCCTGATCTCTATACTCTGTGTTGTATATTATGTTCTCCTGACCCCTATACTCTGTGTTGTATATTACATTCTCCTGACTCCTGACCTCTATACTCTGTGTTGTATATTACATACTCCTGACCCCTGACCTCTATACTCTGTGTTGTATATTACATTCTCCTGACTCCTGACCTCTATACTCTGTGTTGTATATTACATACTCCTGACCCCTGACCTCTATACTCTGTGTTGTATATTATGTTCTCCTGAACAAACCGTTCCTTGTTTTAGCATTGCTGATTAATAAATGAAAGTCAGACAGGGTCAGCTCTCTGTATTCTGTGTACAGGAAATCATATATAAGGGAAATGGTCCTTTGTCCTGAGGTTTATGTGTGGCGCTGTAATCCTTCCATATTGTGAGTAGAAGGGCCGTGGTATAAACTGTATATGTGTGCACTGTATACGGGTACTATTAATAGCGGGACATCACTCTCTCAGTCACCAGGAACTCTGGGTATTCCTTATCCCCCCCATCATCAGTAACAGATAGGAAGGAAGATTACATTTACTGGTTGTATACCTTTTTGTTACATTTCTTCAGTTACTTCCTGGTTTCTGGCCTAGGCCACAATGATGTCATCTATCCCGGGAGTCTTTATGGGAGGAGGGATTTTCTCAGCTAAGCACACCCTCCTGCCTGCATGTCTGAGCTATTGGCAGATTGATTCCAGGAAGGAAATGCTACATGAATCATCTGCCCTTTCACAAGATGGCCACAGCTAGAAATGTTAGGGGGTGTTTTTCAAAGTGATTTCTCAGAAAAATAAAGCATGGAGACCTGGATGGATAGACGGAAACCTGGATGGATGGAGACCTGGATGGATAGATGGAGGCCTGGATGGATGGAGACCTGGATGGATAGATGGAGGCCTGGATGGATGGAGACCTGGATGGATGGAGACCTGGATGGATGGAGACCTGGATGGATGAATGGATGGATGGATGGATGGATGGATGGATGGATGGATGAAGACCTGGATGGATAGAGACATGTATGTATGGATGGATGTATGGATGTATGTATGGATGGATGGATGGATGGATGGAGACCTGGATGGATGGATGGATGGAGACCTGGGTGGATAGAGACATGTATGTATGGATGGATGGAGACCTGGATGGATGGATGGATGGATGGAGACCTGGATGGATGGATGGAGACCTGGATGGATGGAGACCTGGTTGGATAGATGGAGACCTGGATGGATAGAGACATGGATGGATGGATGGATGGATGGATGGATGGATGGAGACCTGGATGGATATATGGAGACATGGATGGATGGATGGATAGACGGAGACATGGATAGATAGATGGATGGAGACATGCATGGATACATGGATGGAGACTTGAATGGATGAATGGATGGATGGAGACATGGATGGAGACATGAATGGATGGATGTATGGTTAGGATGGATAAATGGATGAATGGATGAAGACAGGAATGAATGGATAGATGGATGGGTGAATGAATGGATGGATGGATGGATGGATGGATGGAGACATGAATGGATAGATTGAGACATGAATGGATGGATGAATGGATGGATGAAGACATGAATGGATGGATGTATTGTTAGGATGGATGAATGGATGGATGTATGGTTAGGATGGATAAATGGATGAAGACAGGAATGAATGGATAGATGGATGGGTGAATGAATGGATGGATGGATGGATGGAAACATGAATGGATAGATTGAGACATGAATGGATGGATGAATGGATGGATGAAGACATGAATGGATGGATGTATGGTTAGGATGGATGAATGGATGGATGGGTGAATGAATGGATGGAGGATAGAGACATGAATGGATTGATGGATACATGAATGGATAGATGGAGACATGAATGAATGGATGGAGTCATGAATGGATGGATAGATGGATGGAGACATGGATGTATGGATGCATGAATGGAGACATGAATGGATGGACGAATGGTTAGGATGGATGAATGGAGACTGTGACAGATCAAACTGGGACAGAGGCTTTTGGAGCAGACTAGGGGCAAGCCTGTTACCCATTGACTATGGACCTTGGCTTTTAAGGGAACACTGCTCTTTGGGAGGTGGGTGCCTGGGGGACACTTGGAGTGGTCTTGCTTCTGATTCAAGTTCATGTCTCCCCAAATAATGGAGACTCTGGGAACTGGAGAACCCAGATTCATATTTGGGGTCTCTAGGCCCAAGCCAGTAATGACTGCTTTAAATTGTGATACTCAGAGCAGATGTTCCTGATTCTAGGGCCTCCTGACATTATCTGTTTATTAAGTGTGTCTCTCCCATTGTGTGCATTCCCATTGTTAGTAGAGTCACCTAATGTTTCTGTCTGTTGGCTAACTCTTGGAGGGTCCTCTATGATGGGATCAGTCTGGTGTCAGCTCTACCTCGTTATCTAACCCTTGTGTGATGTTTTGGGTAATATTTGGTTTTATTGGTCATGTGGTGACTGACCTACTATTGAAGTGTATAAAAACCTCTATTTCTGTTTAATAAAGAGTCCTTCCTTTGGTTCTATACCCACATCTTGTCTGTGTATGATGTTTGGGGGAAGGGCTGGTATTAGCTCTCGGTCTGCTGGAAGGGTTTGGAGGGCAGGAGGCACTGTTTGTGGAAGCACCTAAGCAGGGTGCCAAGCATTCTGTCACAGAGATATGAATGGATGAAGACTTGGATGGACGGATAGATGGCGACATGGATGGACTAGATGGACATGAATGGATGGACACATGAATGGATGGATACATGAATGGATGGATGGAGACCTGGATGGATGGATAGAGACATAAATGGATGGATAAAGACATGAATGAATGGCTAGAGACATGAATGAATGGATGGAGACATGGATGGAGAGATGGATGGAGACATGGATCTATGGAGACATGAATGGATGGATGGATATATGGATGGATGGATGGATGGAGACATGAATGGATGGAGACATGAATGGATGAATAGATGGATACGTGGATGGATAGATGGATGGATGGATGAATGGATGGATGTATGGATGGATGGAGACATGAATGGATGGAGACATGGATGGATGGATGGATGGATGGATGGAGACATGAATGGATAGATACATGAATGGATGGATGGAGACATGGATGGATGGAGACATATATGGATGGATGGATGGATACATGAACGGATGAATGGGTGGATACATGAATGGATGGATGGAGACATGAATGGATGGATGGATGGAGACATGAATGGATGGATGGATGGAGACATATATGGATGGATGGATGGATACATGAATGGATGAATGGGTGAATGGGTGGATACATGAATGGATGGATGGAGACATGAATGGATAGGAAAGTTTGCTGTTTTTTTGTGCTGCACTTGGAAAGAGTAACCTCCAAATGTATGACCTATATATGCCCTATATATGCCCTATATATGACCTATAGGTGCTGTAAAGGTGTGCAGTTTAGGAGATAATTACTGTAGATGCAGTCAGGAATGTCTGTAACAGAATGTCACACGCTCCGCTTGAGTGCTTCCATCATATCCCACTTCCTCCAGTCTGAATATAGATATGAGATATTGTAGCCACATATTACAACCAAGAACTAGGCAGGATTCGTTTGGCTGCAAATCTGGAATATAAACTGTTTATTTGAACACAGAGATATCCACTCAGAGTACAACCCCCCTTCTTTGTATAATGACACAGGGCGGGGTAGACCACATTCAGTAAATTCAAACGTCTCAGCAGTAGACTGCCCTTTCAGCAGGGAGAACTGTTAGAGGAATTCCCCCCCCCCCCCCTCACAGCTAATCCACATTCACACCCCATAATAGGTTGCTCCCAAGGCAGACACAAACAATAGAACAATGGGCTACAGCCACACCTCAAATGATCTAGTAAAGAGTCTACAACAGTACATGAGACAATATGCAATATACAGTCAGGTCCATAAATATTGGGACATGGACACAACTCTAATCTTTTTGGCTCTATACACCACCACAATGGATTTGAAATGAAAGAACAAGATTTGCTTTAACTGCAGACTTTCAGCTTTAATTTGAGGGTATTTACATCCAAATCAGGTGAACGGTGTAGGAATTACAACAGTTTTTATATGTGCTTCCCACTTTTTAAGGGACCAAAAATAATGGGACAATTGGCTGCTCAGCTGTTCCATGGCCAGGTGTGTGCTATTCCCTCATTATCCCATTTACAAGGAGCAGATAAAAGGTCCAGAGTTCATTTCAAGTGTGCTATTTGCATTTGGAATCTGTTGCTGTCAACTCTCAATATGAGATCCAAAGAGCTGTCACTATCAGTGAAGCAAGCCATCATTAGGCTGAAAATACATAACAAACCCATCAGAGAGATAGCAAAAACATTAGGTGTGGCCAAATCAACTGTTTGGAACATCCTTAAAAAGAAAGAACGCACCGGTGAGCTCAGCAACACCAAAAGACCCGGAAGACCACGGAAAACAACTGTGATGGATGACCGAAGAATTCTTTCCCTGGTGAAGAAAACACCCTTCACAACAGTTGGCCAGATGAAGAACACTCTCCAGGAGGTAGGTGTATGTGTGTCAAAGTCAACAATCAAGAGAAGACTTCACCAGAGTGAATACAGAGGGTTCACCACAAGATGTAAACCATTGGTGAGCCTCAAAAACAGGAAGGCCAGATTAGAGTTTGCCAAACAAGATCTAAAAAAGCCTTCACAGTTCTGGAAGAACATCCTATGGACAGATGAGACCAAGATCAACTTGTACCAGAGTGATGGGAAGAGAAGAGTATGGAGAAGGAAAGGAACTGCTCATGATCCAAAGCATACCACCTAATCAGTGAAGCATGGTGGTGGTAGTGTCATGGTGTGGGCATGTATGGCTGCCAATGGAACTGGTTCTCTTGTATTTATTGATGATGTGACTGCTGACAAAAGCAGCAGGATGAATTCTGAAGTGTTTCGGACAATATTATCGGCTCATATTCAGCAAAATGCTTCAGAACTCATTGGACGGAGCTTCACAGTGCAGATGGACAATGACCCGAAGCATACTGAGAAAGCAACCAAAGAGTTTTTTAAGGGAAAGAAGTGGAATGTTATGCAATGGCCAAGTCAATCACCTGACCTGAATCCGATTGAGCATGCATTTCACTTGCTGAAGACAAAACTGAAGGGAAAATGCCCCAAGAACAAGCAGGAACTGAAGACAGTTGTAGTAAAGGCCTGGCAGAGCATCACCAGGGATGAAACCCAGCGTCTGGTCATGTCTATGTGTTCCAGACTTCAGGCTGTAATTGTCTGCAAAGGATTTGCAACCAAGTATTAAAAAGTGAAAGTTTGATGGATGATTGTTAATCTGTCCCATTACTTTTGGTCCCTTAAAAAGTGGGAGGCACATATACAAACTGTTGTAATTCCTACACCGTTCATCTGATTTGGATGTAAATCCCCTCAAATTAAAGCTGAAAGTCTGCAGATAAAGCACATCTTGTTGGTTTCATTTCAAATCCATTGTGGTGGTGTATAGAGCCAAAAAGATTAGAATTGTGCTGATGTCCCAATATTTATGGACCTGACTGTATATATATATACGCACACACAATATTCCAGTGTGGTTGTACAGTGAAGTCTGATTAGTGCAGATCAGACTGGGGTTCTCGGTCTCCCTGTGCCCCTAATAGACACAGGGTTACTTACACATAGGAGGGGTCGGGGGAGGCTGGACAAGGAGATTCCAGAGCTCTCTGAGGTAAGCTGGGTTCCACAAGCCCCCCCGCCCAAAGTGACTCCCGTCACAATGTCATTGGTGCATGCGCTATGAAGGAAGAGCATACCCGTGCCGTTCCTTGAGAGTCCTGTACGGGGGTGACGTCATTGTGGCTCCAGCAATGAGCGGCAAGCGCCTTCAGTGGTGACAGTGCGGCACTGGAGGGCTTAGTTTTCAGGTGAGTATCACATAATGTGCTAGTATGCCATGTACCCCTCACATTATATGAGGGCCTTCCATTCCATATCTACTCATTATACCATGGCCTTCCACTCCATATAATCACATTATACCATGACCTTCTATTCCATATCTACACATTATACCATGGCCTTCCATAGTATATGATGTACCCCTCACATTATACGAGGGCCTTCCATAGTATATGATGTACCCCTCACATTATACGAGGGCCTTCCATTCCATATCTACACATTATACCATGGCCTTCCATAGTATATTATAGTATATTATACCATGGCCTTCTTTACTATATGATGTACTCCTCACATTATACCATGGCCTTCCATAGTATGTGATGTACCCCTCACATTATAACATGGCCTTCCATAGTATGCAATGTACCCCTCACATTATACCATGGCCTTCCATAGTATATTATAGTATATTATACCATGGCCTTCTTTACTATATGATGTACTCCTCACATTATACCATGGCCTTCCATAGTATGTGAAGTACCCCTCACATTATACCCTGGCCTTCCATAGTATGTGATGTACCCCTCACATTATACCCTGGCCTTCCATAGTATGTGATGTACTCCTCACATTATAACATGGCCTTCCATAGTATGTGATGTACCCCTCACATTATACCCTGGCCTTCCATAGTATGTGATGTACCCCTCACATTATAACATGGCCTTCCATAGTATGTGATGTACTCCTCACATTATAACATGGCCTTCCATAGTATGTGATGTACCCCTCACATTATACCCTGGCCTTCCATAGTATGTGATGTACCCCTCACATTATAACATGGCCTTCCATAGTATGTGATGTACCCCTCACATTATACCCTGGCCTTCCATAGTATGTGATGTACCCCTCACATTATAACATGGCCTTCCATAGTATGTGATGTACCCCTCACATTATAACATGGCCTTCCATAGTATGTGATGTACTCCTCACATTATACCCTGGCCTTCCATAGTATGTGATGTACTCCTCACATTATAACATGGCCTTCCATAGTATGTGATGTACCCCTCACATTATACCCTGGCCTTCCATAGTATGTGATGTACTCCTCACATTATAACATGGCCTTCCATAGTATGTGATGTACTCCTCACATTATAACATGGCCTTCCATAGTATGTGATGTACCCCTCACATTATAACATGGCCTTCCATAGTATGCGATGTACCCCTCACATTATACCATGGCCTTCCATAGTATGTGATGTACTCCTCACATTATACCATGGCCTTCCATAGTATGTGATGTACCCCTCACATTATACCATGGCCTTCCATAGTATGTGATGTACTCCTCACATTATAACATGGCCTTCCATAGTATGTGATGTACCCCTCACATTATACCATGGCCTTCCATAGTATGTGATGTACTCCTCACATTATACCATGGCCTTCCATAGTATGTGATGTACTCCTCACATTATAACATGGCCTTCCATAGTATGTGATGTACTCCTCACATTATAACATGGCCTTCCATAGTATGTGATGTACTCCTCACATTATAACATGGCCTTCCATAGTTACCCCTCACATTATACCATTGCCTTCCATAGTATGTGATGTACTCCTCACATTATACGAGGGCTTCCATTCCATATCTACTCATTATACCATGGCCTTTTATTCCATATCTACACATAATACCATTACCTTTCAGGTTTCCAAAAAACACCCGCTGGTTTACTACCGCATTACATACAACATTAATTAGGCACCACTTAGGACAAACACTCCCCTCTCTTACATATCAGCCAGTACTCCCAAAACAATCACTCCACTACTCAACAATCACCAATAGCAGCACAGACAAACTACAAAACCAGACCACCAAACTACAAAACTACCAAACTACAAAACCACCAAACTACAAAACCACCAAACTACAAAACCACCAAACTACAAAACTACCAAACTACCAAACTACAAAACCACCAAACTACAAAACCACCAAACAACCAAACTACAAACTACCAAACTACAAAACCACCAAACTACAAAAACCACCAAACTACAAAACCACCAAACTACCAAACTACAAAACCACCAAACTAGAAAACCACCAAACAACCAAACTACCAAACTACAAACTACCAAACTACCAAACTACAAAACCACCAAACTACAAAACCACCAAACTACCAAACCACTAAATTACCAAACCACCAAATTACCAAACCACCAAACTACCAAACCAAGAAACTACAAATCCACCAAACTACCAAACCAAGAAACTACAAAACCACCAAACCAAGAAACTACAAAACTACCAAACCAAGAAACTACAAAACCACCAAACCAAGAAACTACAAAACTACCAAACTACCAAATTAATAAACTACAAATCCACCAAACTACCAAACCAAGAAACTACAAAACTACCAAACCACCAAACAAAAATATTTATCCACAATATCTCCCAGGAAATATATAAAGAATATTCCTGGTTTGTTTAATTCTGAACTATACATGTCAATCAAAAGAGCTGGTCACCTTGGCCTCTGGAGCCGGACAGTCTGCTACTGGGGACTCCTGCTATTGTCTGTTTATTAAGGTGTCCTGTGTTTATACTTCTGATAATGTGGATTGTGTCTTCTGAGCTAGAAGTCGGCAAGGCTGACCTGAAAGGTCAAACCCTGGAGTCACCTTGGTTGCTTTAAGGGACTAGTTAATCAGCTATGTTAATTCTGTTTCTAGTTAATTTGTATTGCTACAGTTATATGATAAGAGAGGAGGAATGTCCTCCTAGTGTATATATTTGTGTGAGTTTGTTCTAATATATATTCCATGTTGCAGCTTTGTAACCGAGCTAGTCTCACCTGGCTCTTGGTTGCAATATATGGACTGTAATATCTGATATCTGAAGGTCCAGACTGGAGGAAGCAGTGTACTGATGGAAGCACTCAAGCAGAGTGTGACGGGGTTCCATGACATTGGTGGCAGCAGTGGGTTGCTTCCGGCAGTCTGGGACATCCAAACCTCCACCGGGATCCAAGGTCCGGTTTTTAGAAGAGGAGAGCTACAGATACCAGCTGCCATGGAGGAGGAATTCAGAAGGAGAGATGCAGATACAGCACAGAGGACCAGTATCAGAGCAGGTCCTGCTGGGATGGTTTGATTCTATCCACTGTGAACTCTGGAAGGAAGCGCTAGCCCATGAGCAGTGACACCAGGGAAAAGTTCTCCCCTCCATCCAGGAAAGGTACTGGTCACAGTATTGATTGCGGGTGCTGTTTTTGGGAGAAAAACCGAACAAGGAGCAGACGGCTGAGTATAGCAGGCTGGTCTGGGCAGAGATGCGGTTAAATGAGAGCTACAGAGCCCTCCGGTGGCATGTATCCCAAGCATGTCCCTGGATAGCGGATGACAGCCCAACGGAAGGCTTTGGCTACGGCGGTCTGGGACTGTTGTATGTGAAGCTGTCAGGGGACTCTAACTTTGGGAGCGATTTGGAGCGGTTGGATGAAATCATGGATTTTGGAGAAGAGATACTGAATGTCTCGGAAGGGCACTGGGCACTGGAAGATTTGGAGTTTCTGGCCGTTCAGGAATGGGAGCTGGAGATTGCCTACAGATGGCTGCTAGACTCTGCTCAGCGCCAGGGCTGGGCTCCCTTTGCCTGGGACTATCTAGAAGTACCAGCTGACAGTCCTGAAATCCCAGCTGAAGTGTCAGCAATGGGGCAGAATAACAGTGTGCTTTGCCCATCTCCACCCACAGCTATGGAAGCGGAGGTCTTATGGTGGATGCAGCAAGTGTTGACTGACCTTGATGAACCTGTTTCTGCACAGGATGAGCTTGGATAGAGAAATGCGTCTGTTCGACGGCAGTTCAAGGGCTTGGGAGAAGAGGAAGCTGTCCTCATTCCCCAGACATGGAGCACAGAAAGCAGGGATTTCATTGACTTTTCATCGGAGGATGTTATGGATGATGAGTCTCCTGTCAAAGTGTTGGCACTGGGCCCAAGAGCCACCAGCCCATGCCCTTAACTTCCCTAGGGATGTTGGGCAGTCGGTCCAGATCCCCAACAGCATGATGGAGTGAGCCCAGCCACCCTGTCTTCTCTTCAGCGGCTGAAGAGACTCCAGGGAGAAGGACCAGTCCGCACTTCTCCCCCACAACGGGTATGTTCTACGAGAGAGGCAGAGGTTGGCTGGGTGAGTAATGCTCTGTTTGGGACAATGTGTTTGGGGTACTGTGTGGATACCGGCATTGGGGGACTGGAACTACGGACTAACTTTGGAGTCAACCTGCCTGGGGTCTCCTCCTGTGTTAGTCTGCTGCCAAAAGAGGAGAGATGTGACGGAAGTCACTTTGGACGGGGGGGCTTGTGGAGCCCGGGGTCCCTTGTAGAGGTTGACAAACCCTTGTTTCAGCTCCCCATGCACCTCTTATGTCTAAGTCACCCTGTGTCTATTAGGGGCCCAGGGTGACCGAGAAAATGTGGCTTGGATTACTTAAAATGGAACAGTAATATTTATCCACAATATCTCCCAGGAAATATACAAAGACTATCCCTGGTTTGTTTGATTCTGAACTCAACATGTTAATTGAAAGAGCTGATCCCATTGGCCTCTGTACAATGTAGGAGACGGACAGTCTGCTACTGGGGTTTCCTGCTATTGTGAGAAGGTGTTCTGTGTTTATACTTCTGATAATGTGGATTGTGTCTTCTGAGCTAGAAGACGGCAAGGCTAACCTGAAAGGTCAAACCCTGGAGTCACCTCGGCTGCTTTAAGGGACTACTTAATTCTGTTTCTGGTGACAGTTTGTAATGTTTGGGTAATATGATCGGGGGTGGGGGGTGTCCTCCTGGTGTATATATTTGGGTGAGTTTGCTCAATAAACATTCCATGTTCCAGTGTGTAACTGAGCTAGTCTGGCCTGGTTCTTGGGCTGTAATATCTGAAGGTCCAGACTGGAGGAAGCCGTGTACTGACGGAAGAACTCCAGCGGAGTGTGACGGGGTTCCGTGATGGGGTTCCATGATGGAGTTCCGTGACGGGGTTCCGTGACGGGGTTCCGTGACGGGGTTCCGTGACGGGGTTCTGTGATGGGGTTCCGTGATGGGGTTCCGTGATGGGGTTTTGTGATGGGTTCCGTGATGGTGTTCCATGACGGGGTTCCGTGACGGTGTTCCGTGATGGGGTTCTGTGATGGGGTTTTGTGATGGGGTTCCGTGATGGGCTTCCGTGACAAGGGTTCCGTGACAGAGTTCTGTGATGGGGTTCCGTGATGGGGTTCCGTGATGGGGTTCCGTGACGGGGTTCTGTGATGGGGTTCCGTGACGGGGTTTCGTGACGGGGTTCCGTGATGGGGTTTTGTGATGGGGTTCCGTGATGGGGCTCCGTGACGGGGTTCCGTGATAGGGTTTTGTGATGGGGTTCCGTGATGGGGTTCTGTGACAGGGGTTCCGTGACGGAGTTCTGTGATGGGGATTCCGTGATGGGGTTCCATGATGGGGTTCTGTGACGGAGTTCCGTGACCGGGTTCTGTGACGGGGTTCCGTGATGGGGTTCCGTGACAAGGGTTCCGTGATGGGGTTCTGTGATGGGGTTTTGTGATGGGGTTCCGTGATAGGGTTCCGTGACAGGGGTTCCGTGACGGAGTTCTGTGATGGGGTTCCGTGATGGGGTTCCGTGAAGGGTTCCGTGATGGGGTTCCGTGATAAGGGTTCCGTGACGGAGTTCTGTGATGGGGTTCCATGATGGAGTTCTGTGACAGGGTTTTGTGACGGGGTTCCATGACGGGGTTCCGTGACGGGGTGTTATGTAATCTTCGGGCCTAAACATTTGTCCAAATAAAAGCCGAAAGTGGCAAAAGGATTAAATGGTGTCTATTGGATGTAATCTGGTGCTGAAGATGTGCCTCTGGTCTGTGTCACCCACCCCTCCCCCACGCACCCCCTGTCACCAACCCCTTATGATCCACCCCTCCCCCACGCACCCCCTGTCACCAACCCCTTATGATCCACCCCTCCCCCAACCCTATGTCACTCCTGGTCCCTGCACTCTGTACACTGAGCTATACACAGTATACTTCTGATCAATGCACACTGTATATTATATACTCCTGGTCCCTGCATTCTGTACACTGAGCTATACACGGTATACTTCTGATCAATGCACACTGTATATTATATACTCCTGGTCCCTGCATTCTGTACACTGAGCTATACACGGTATACTTCTGATCAATGCACACTGTATATTATATACCCCTGGTCCCTGCATTCTGTACACTGAGCTATACACGGTATACTTCTGATCAGTGCACACTGTATATTATATATTCCTGGTCCCTGCATTCTGTACACTGAGCTATACACGGTATACTTCTGATCAATGCACACTGTATATTATATATTCCTGGTCCCTGCACTCTGTACACTGAGCTATACACGGTATACTTCTGATCAATGCACACTGTATATTATATACCCCTGGTCCCTGCATTCTGTACACTGAGCTATACACAGTATACTTCTGATCAATGCACACTGTATATTATATACCCCTGGTCCCTGCATTCTGTACACTGAGCTATACACGGTATACTTCTGATCAATGCACACTGTATATTATATACCCCTGGTCCCTGCACTCTGTACACTGAGCTATACACGGTATACTTCTGATCAGTGCACACTGTATATTATATACTCCTGGTCCCTGCATTCTGTACACTGAGCTATACACGGTATACTTCTGATCAATGCACACTGTATATTATATACCCCTGGTCCCTGCACTCTGTACACTGAGCTATACACGGTATACTTCTGATCAATGCACACTGTATATTATATAATCCTGGTCCCTGCATTCTGTACACTGAGGTATAGACGGTATACTTCTGATAAATGGACACTGTATATTATATACCCCTGGTCCCTGCACTCTGTACACTGAGCTATACACGATATACTTCTGATCAATGCACACTGTATATTATATACCCCTGGTCCCTGCATTCTGTACACTGAGCTATACACGGTATACTTCTGATCAATGCACACTGTATATTATATACCCCTGGTCCCTGCACTCTGTACACTGAGCTATACAGGGTATACTTCTGATAAATGCACACTGTATATTATATACTCCTGGTCCCTGCACTCTGTACACTGAGCTATACACGGTATACTTCTGATCAGTGCACACTGTATATTATATACTCCTGGTCCCTGCATTCTGTACACTGAGCTATACACGGTATACTTCTGATCAATGCACACTGTATATTATATACCCCTGGTCCCTGCATTCTGTACACTGAGCTATACACGGTATACTTCTGATCAAAGCACACTGTATATTATATACTCCTGGTCCCTGCATTCTGTACACTGAGCTATACACGGTATACTTCTGATCAATGTACACTGTATATTATATACTCCTGGTCCCTGCATTCTGTACACTGAGCTATACACGGTATACTTCTGATCAATGCACACTGTATATTATATACCCCTGGTCCCTGCATTCTGTACACTGAGCTATACACGGTATACTTCTGATCAATGCACACTGTATATTATATACCCCTGGTCCCTGCATTCTGTACACAGAGCTATACACGGTATACTTCTGATCAATGCACACTGTATATTATATACTCCTGGTCCCTGCACTCTGTACACTGAGCTATACACGGTATACTTCTGATCAATGCACACTGTATATTATATACTCCTGGTCCCTGCATTCTGTACACTGAGCTATACACGGTATACTTCTGATCAATGCACACTGTATATTATATACCCCTGGTCCCTGCATTCTGTACACTGAGCTATACATGGTATACTTCTGATCAATGCACACTGTATATTATATACCCCTGGTCCCTGCACTCTGTACACTGAGCTATACACGGTATACTTCTGATCAATGCACACTGTATATTATATACTCCTGGTCCCTGCATTCTGTACACTGAGCTATACACGGTATACTTCTGATCAATGCACACTATATATTATATACTCCTGGTCCCTGCACTCTGTACACTGAGCTATACACGGTATACTTCTGATCAATGCACACTGTATATTATATACCCCTGGTCCCTGCACTCTGTACACTGAGCTATACACGGTATACTTCTGATCAATGCACACTGTATATTATATACTCCTGGTCCCTGCATTCTGTACACTGAGCTATACACGGTATACTTCTGATCAATGCACACTATATATTATATACTCCTGGTCCCTGCACTCTGTACACTGAGCTATACACGGTATACTTCTGATCAATGCACACTGTATATTATATACCCCTGGTCCCTGCATTCTGTACACTGAGCTATACACGGTATACTTCTGATAAATGCACACTGTATATTATATGCCCCTGGTCCCTGCACTCTGTACACTGAGCTATACACGGTATACTTCTGATCAATGCACACTGTATATTATATACCCCTGGTCCCTGCACTCTGTACACTGAGCTATACACGGTATACTTCTGATCAGTGCACACTGTATATTATATACTCCTGGTCCCTGCATTCTGTACACTGAGCTATACACGGTATACTTCTGATCAATGCACACTGTATATTATATACCCCTGGTCCCTGCATTCTGTACACTGAGCTATACACGGTATACTTCTGATCAAAGCACACTGTATATTATATACTCCTGGTCCCTGCATTCTGTACACTGAGCTATACACGGTATACTTCTGATCAATGTACACTGTATATTATATACTCCTGGTCCCTGCATTCTGTACACTGAGCTATACACGGTATACTTCTGATCAATGCACACTGTATATTATATACCCCTGGTCCCTGCATTCTGTACACTGAGCTATACACGGTATACTTCTGATCAATGCACACTGTATATTATATACCCCTGGTCCCTGCATTCTGTACACAGAGCTATACACGGTATACTTCTGATCAATGCACACTGTATATTATATACTCCTGGTCCCTGCACTCTGTACACTGAGCTATACACGGTATACTTCTGATCAATGCACACTGTATATTATATACTCCTGGTCCCTGCATTCTGTACACTGAGCTATACACGGTATACTTCTGATCAATGCACACTGTATATTATATACCCCTGGTCCCTGCATTCTGTACACTGAGCTATACATGGTATACTTCTGATCAATGCACACTGCATATTATATACCCCTGGTCCCTGCACTCTGTACACTGAGCTATACACGGTATACTTCTGATCAATGCACACTGTATATTATATACTCCTGGTCCCTGCATTCTGTACACTGAGCTATACACGGTATACTTCTGATCAATGCACACTATATATTATATACTCCTGGTCCCTGCACTCTGTACACTGAGCTATACACGGTATACTTCTGATCAATGCACACTGTATATTATATACCCCTGGTCCCTGCACTCTGTACACTGAGCTATACACGGTATACTTCTGATCAATGCACACTGTATATTATATAATCCTGGTCCCTGCATTCTGTACACTGAGCTATACACGGTATACTTCTGATAAATGCACACTGTATATTATATACCCCTGGTCCCTGCACTCTGTACACTGAGCTATACACGGTATACTTCTGATCAATGCACACTGTATATTATATACCCCTGGTCCCTGCATTCTGTACACTGAGCTATACACGGTATACTTCTGATCAATGCACACTGTATATTATATACCCCTGGTCCCTGCACTCTGTACACTGAGCTATACACGGTATACTTCTGATCAGTGCACACTGTATATTATATACTCCTGGTCCCTGCATTCTGTACACTGAGCTATACACGGTATACTTCTGATCAATGCACACTGTATATTATATACCCCTGGTCCCTGCATTCTGTACACTGAGCTATACACGGTATACTTCTGATCAATGCACACTGTATATTATATACTCCTGGTCCCTGCACTCTGTACACTGAGCTATACACGGTATACTTCTGATCAATGCACACTGTATATTATATACTCCTGGTCGCTGCATTCTGTACACTGAGCTATACACGGTATACTTCTGATCAGTGCACACTGTATATTATATACTCCTGGTCCCTGCATTCTGTACACTGAGCTATACACGGTATACTTCTGATCAATGCACACTGTATATTATATACTCCTGGTCCCTGCACTCTGTACACTGAGCTATACACGGTATACTTCTGATCAATGCACACTGTATATTATAAACTCCTGGTCGCTGCATTCTGTACACTGAGCTATACACGGTATACTTCTGATCAGTGCACACTGTATATTATATACTCCTGGTCCCTGCATTCTGTACACTGAGCTATACACGGTATACTTCTGATCAATGCACACTGTATATTATATACCCCTGGTCCCTGCACTCTGTACACTGAGCTATACACGGTATACTTCTGATCAATGCACACTATATATTATATACCCCTGGTCCCTGCACTCTGTACACTGAGCTATACACGGTATACTTCTGATCAATGCACACTATATATTATATACTCCTGGTCCCTGCATTCTGTACACTGAGCTATACACGGTATACTTCTGATCAATGCACACTGTATATTATATACCCCTGGTCCCTGCATTCTGTACACTGAGCTATACACGGTATACTTCTGATCAATGCACACTATATATTATATACTCCTGGTCCCTACACTCTGTACACTGAGCTATACACAGTATACTTCTGATCAATGCGCACTGTATATTATATACCCCTGGTCCCTGCACTCTGTACACTGAGCTATACACGGTATACTTCTGATCAATGCACACTGTATATTATATACCCCTGGTCCCTGCACTCTGTACACTGAGCTATACATGGTATACTTCTGATCAATGCACACTGTATATTATATACTCCTGGTCCCTGCACTCTGTACACTGAGCTATACACGGTATACTTCTGATCAGTGCACACTGTATATTATATACTCCTGGTCCCTGCACTCTGTACACTGAGCTATACACGGTATACTTCTGATCAATGCACACTGTATATTATATACCCCTGGTCCCTGCACTCTGTACACTGAGCTATACACGGTATACTTCTGATCAATGCACACTGTATATTATATACTCCTGGTCCCTGCATTCTGTACACTGAGCTATACACGGTATACTTCTGATCAATGCACACTGTATATTATATACCCCTGGTCCCTGCATTCTGTACACTGAGCTATACACGATATACTTCTGATCAATGCACACTGTATATTATATACCCCTGGTCCCTGCATTCTGTACACTGAGCTATACACGGTATACTTCTGATCAATGCACACTGTATATTATATACCCCTGGTCCCTGCATTCTGTACACTGAGCTATACACGGTATACTTCTGATCAATGCACACTGTATATTATATACTCCTGGTCCCTGCACTCTGTACACTGAGCTATACACGGTATACTTCTGATCAATGCACACTGTATATTATAAACTCCTGGTCGCTGCACTCTGTACACTGAGCTATACACGGTATACTTCTGATCAATGCACACTATATATTATATACTCCTGGTCCCTGCATTCTGTACACTGAGCTATACACGGTATACTTCTGATCAATGCACACTGTATATTATATACCCCTGGTCCCTGCATTCTGTACACTGAGCTATACACGGTATACTTCTGATCAATGCACACTATATATTATATACTCCTGGTCCCTACACTCTGTACACTGAGCTATACACAGTATACTTCTGATCAATGCACACTGTATATTATATACCCCTGGTCCCTGCACTCTGTACACTGAGCTATACACGGTATACTTCTGATCAATGCACACTGTATATTATATACCCCTGGTCCCTGCACTCTGTACACTGAGCTATACATGGTATACTTCTGATCAATGCACACTGTATATTATATACTCCTGGTCCCTGCACTCTGTACACTGAGCTATACACGGTATACTTCTGATCAGTGCACACTGTATATTATATACTCCTGGTCCCTGCACTCTGTACACTGAGCTATACACGGTATACTTCTGATCAATGCACACTGTATATTATATAATCCTGGTCCCTGCATTCTGTACACTGAGCTATACACGGTATACTTCTGATAAATGCACACTGTATATTATATACCCCTGGTCCCTGCATTCTGTACACAGAGCTATACACGGTATACTTCTGATCAATGCACACTGTATATTATATACTCCTGGTCCCTGCACTCTGTACACTGAGCTATACACGGTATACTGCTGATCAATGCACACTATATATTATATACTCCTGGTCCCTGCACTCTGTACACTGAGCTATACACGGTATACTTCTGATCAATGCACACTGTATATTATATACCCCTGGTCCCTGCACTCTGTACACTGAGCTATACACGGTATACTTCTGATCAATGCACACTGTATATTATATAATCCTGGTCCCTGCATTCTGTACACTGAGCTATACACGGTATACTTCTGATCAATGCACACTGTATATTATATACTCCTGGTCCCTGCACTCTGTACACTGAGCTATACACGGTATACTTCTGATCAATGCACACTGTATATTATATACCCCTGGTCCCTGCATTCTGTACACTGAGCTATACACGGTATACTTCTGATCAATGCACACTGTATATTATATACCCCTGGTCCCTGCACTCTGTACACTGAGCTATACACGGTATACTTCTGATCAGTGCACACTGTATATTATATACTCCTGGTCCCTGCACTCTGTACACTGAGCTATACACGGTATACTTCTGATCAGTGCACACTGTATATTATATACTCCTGGTCCCTGCATTCTGTACACTGAGCTATACACGGTATACTTCTGATCAATGCACACTGTATATTATATACTCCTGGTCCCTGCACTCTGTACACTGAGCTATACACGGTATACTTCTGATCAATGCACACTGTATATTATATACTCCTGGTCGCTGCATTCTGTACACTGAGCTATACACGGTATACTTCTGATCAGTGCACACTGTATATTATATACTCCTGGTCCCTGCATTCTGTACACTGAGCTATACACGGTATACTTCTGATCAATGCACACTGTATATTATATACTCCTGGTCCCTGCACTCTGTACACTGAGCTATACACGGTATACTTCTGATCAATGCACACTGTATATTATAAACTCCTGGTCGCTGCATTCTGTACACTGAGCTATACACGGTATACTTCTGATCAGTGCACACTGTATATTATATACTCCTGGTCCCTGCATTCTGTACACTGAGCTATACACGGTATACTTCTGATCAATGCACACTGTATATTATATACCCCTGGTCCCTGCACTCTGTACACTGAGCTATACACGGTATACTTCTGATCAATGCACACTATATATTATATACCCCTGGTCCCTGCACTCTGTACACTGAGCTATACACGGTATACTTCTGATCAATGCACACTATATATTATATACTCCTGGTCCCTGCATTCTGTACACTGAGCTATACACGGTATACTTCTGATCAATGCACACTGTATATTATATACCCCTGGTCCCTGCATTCTGTACACTGAGCTATACACGGTATACTTCTGATCAATGCACACTATATATTATATACTCCTGGTCCCTACACTCTGTACACTGAGCTATACACAGTATACTTCTGATCAATGCACACTGTATATTATATACCCCTGGTCCCTGCACTCTGTACACTGAGCTATACACGGTATACTTCTGATCAATGCACACTGTATATTATATACCCCTGGTCCCTGCACTCTGTACACTGAGCTATACATGGTATACTTCTGATCAATGCACACTGTATATTATATACTCCTGGTCCCTGCACTCTGTACACTGAGCTATACACGGTATACTTCTGATCAGTGCACACTGTATATTATATACTCCTGGTCCCTGCACTCTGTACACTGAGCTATACACGGTATACTTCTGATCAATGCACACTGTATATTATATACTCCTGGCCCCTGCACTCTGTACACTGAGCTATACACGGTAAACTTCTGATCAATGCACACTGTATATTATATACTCCTGGTCCCTGCATTCTGTACACTGAGCTATACACGGTATACTTCTGATCAATGCACACTGTATATTATATACCCCTGGTCCCTGCATTCTGTACACTGAGCTATACACGGTATACTTCTGATCAATGCACACTGTATATTATATACCCCTGGTACCTGCATTCTGTACACTGAGCTATACACGGTATACTTCTGATCAATGCACACTGTATATTATATACTCCTGGTCCCTGCACTCTGTACACTGAGCTATACATGGTATACTTCTGATCAATGCACACTATATATTATATACTCCTGGTCCCTGCATTCTGTACACTGAGCTATACACGGTATACTTCTGATCAATGCACACTGTATATTATATACTCCTGGTCCCTGCACTCTGTACACTGAGCTATACACGGTATACTTCTGATCAATGCACACTGTATATTATATACCCCTGGTCCCTGCACTCTGTACACTGAGCTATACACGGTATACTTCTGATCAATGCACACTGTATATTATATAATCCTGGTCCCTGCATTCTGTACACTGAGCTATACACGGTATACTTCTGATAAATGCACACTGTATATTATATACCCCTGGTCCCTGCACTCTGTACACTGAGCTATACACGGTATACTTCTGATCAATGCACACTGTATATTATATACCCCTGGTCCCTGCATTCTGTAGACTGAGCTATACACGGTATACTTCTGATCAATGCACACTGTATATTATATACCCTTGGTCCCTGCACTCTGTACACTGAGCTATACACGGTATACTTCTGATAAATGCACACTGTATATTATATACTCCTGGTCCCTGCATTCTGTACACTGAGCTATACACGGTATACTTCTGATCAGTGAACACTGTATATTATATACTCCTGGTCCCTGCATTCTGTACACTGAGCTATACACGGTATACTTCTGATCAATGCACACTGTATATTATATACTCCTGGTCCCTGCATTCTGTACACTGAGCTATACACGGTATACTTCTGATCAGTGCACACTGTATATTATATACTCCTGGCCCCTGCATTCTGTACACTGAGCTATACACGGTATACTTCTGATCAATGCACACTGTATATTATATACTCCTGGTCCCTGCATTCTGTACACTGAGCTATACACGGTATACTTCTGATCAATGCACACTGTATATTATATACTCCTCGCCCCTGCATTCTGTACACTGAGCTATACACGGTATACTTCTGATCAGTGCACACTGTATATTATATATTCCTGGTCCCTGCACTCTGTACACTGAGCTATACACGGTATACTTCTGATCAATGCACACTGTATATTATATACCCCTGGTCCCTGCACTCTGTACACTGAGCTATACATGGTATACTTCTGATCAATGCACACTGTATATTATATACCCCTGGTCCCTGCATTCTGTACTCTGAGCTATACACGGTATACTTCTGATCAGTGCACACTGTATATTATATACTCCTGGTCCCTGCATTCTGTACACTGAGCTATACACGGTATACTTCTGATCAATGCACACTGTATATTATATACCCCTGGTTCCTGCACTCTGTACACTGAGCTATACACGGTATACTTCTGATCAATGCACACTGTATATTATATACCCCTGGTCCCTGCATTCTGTACACTGAGCTATACACGGTATACTTCTGATCAATGCACACTGTATATTATATACCCCTGGTCCCTGCATTCTGTACACTGAGCTATACACGGTATACTTCTGATCAATGCACACTGCACACTGTATATTATATACTCCTGGTCCCTGCACTCTGTACACTGAGCTATACACGGTATACTTCTGATCAATGCACACTGTATATTATATACCCCTGGTTCCTGCACTCTGTACACTGAGCTATACACGGTATACTTCTGATCAATGCACACTGTATATTATATACCCCTAGTCCCTGCATTCTGTACACTGAGCTATACACGGTATACTTCTGATCAATGCACACTGTATATTATATACCCTTGGTCCCTGCACTCTGTACACTGAGCTATACACGGTATACTTCTGATAATTGCACACTGTATATTATATACTCCTGGTCCCTGCACTCTGTACACTGAGCTATACACGGTATACTTCTGATCAGTGCACACTGTATATTATATACCCCTGGTCCCTGTACTCTGTACACTGAGCTATACACGGTATACTTCTGATCAATGCACACTGTATATTATATACCCCTGGTCCCTGCATTCTGTACACTGAGCTATACACGGTATACTTCTGATCAATGCACACTGTATATTATATACCCCTGGTCCCTGCACTCTGTACACTGAGCTATACATGGTATACTTCTGATCAATGCACACTGTATATTATATACCCCTGGTCCCTGCATTCTGTACATTGAGCTGTACACGGTATACTTCTGATCAGTGCACACTGTATATTATATACTCCTGGTCCCTGCATTCTGTACACTGAGCTATACACGGTATACTTCTGATCAATGCACACTGTATATTATATACCCCTGGTTCCTGCACTCTGTACACTGAGCTATACACGGTATACTTCTGATCAATGCACACTGTATATTATATACCCCTGGTCCCTGCATTCTGTACACTGAGCTATACACGGTATACTTCTGATCAATGCACACTGTATATTATATACCCCTGGTCCCTGCATTCTGTACACTGAGCTATACACGGTATACTTCTGATCAATGCACACTGCACACTGTATATTATATACTCCTGGTCCCTGCACTCTGTACACTGAGCTATACACGGTATACTTCTGATCAATGCACACTGTATATTATATACCCCTGGTTCCTGCACTCTGTACACTGAGCTATACACGGTATACTTCTGATCAATGCACACTGTATATTATATACCCCTAGTCCCTGCATTCTGTACACTGAGCTATACACGGTATACTTCTGATCAATGCACACTGTATATTATATACCCTTGGTCCCTGCACTCTGTACACTGAGCTATACACGGTATACTTCTGATAATTGCACACTGTATATTATATACTCCTGGTCCCTGCACTCTGTACACTGAGCTATACACGGTATACTTCTGATCAGTGCACACTGTATATTATATACTCCTGGTCCCTGTACTCTGTACACTGAGCTATACACGGTATACTTCTGATCAATGCACACTGTATATTATATACCCCTGGTCCCTGCATTCTGTACACTGAGCTATACACGGTATACTTCTGATCAATGCACACTGTATATTATATACCCCTGGTCCCTGCACTCTGTACACTGAGCTATACACGGTATACTTCTGATCAATGCACACTGTATATTATATACCCCTGGTCCCTGCATTCTGTACACTGAGCTATACACGGTATACTTCTGATCAATGCACACTGTATATTATATACCCCTGGTCCCTGCATTCTGTACACTGAGCTATACACGGTATACTTCTGATCAATGCACACTGTATATTATATACTCCTGGTCCCTGCATTCTGTACACTGAGCTATACACGGTATACTTCTGATCAATGCACACTGTATATTATATACTCCTGGTCCCTGCATTCTGTACACTGAGCTATACACGGTATACTACTGATCAATGCACACTGTATATTATATACCCCTGGTCCCTGCATTCTGTACACTGAGCTATACACGGTATACTTCTGATCAATGCACACTGTATATTATATACCCCTGGTCCCTGCACTCTGTACACTGAGCTATACACGGTATACTTCTGATCAATGCACACTGTATATTATATACTCCTGGTCCCTGCATTCTGTACACTGAGCTATACACGGTATACTTCTGATCAATGCACACTGTATATTATATACTCCTGGTCCCTGCATTCTGTACACTGAGCTATACACAGTATAATTCTGATCAATGCACACTGTATATTATATACCCCTGGTCCCTGCATTCTGTACACTGAGCTATACACGGTATACTTCTGATCAATGCACACTGTATATTATATACCCCTGGTCCCTGCACTCTGTACACTGAGCTATACACGGTATACTTCTGATCAATGCACACTGTATATTATATACCCCTGGTCCCTGCATTCTGTACACTGAGCTATACACGGTATACTTCTGATCAATGCACACTGTATATTATATACCCCTGGTCCCTGCATTCTGTACACTGAGCTATACACGGTATACTTCTGATCAATGCACACTGTATATTATATACTCCTGGTCCCTGCATTCTGTACACTGAGCTATACACGGTATACTTCTGATCAATGCACACTGTATATTATATACTCCTGGTCCCTGCATTCTGTACACTGAGCTATACACGGTATACTTCTGATCAATGCACACTGTATATTATATACCCCTGGTCCCTGCATTCTGTACACTGAGCTATACACGGTATACTTCTGATCAATGCACACTGTATATTATATACCCCTGGTCCCTGCACTCTGTACACTGAGCTATACACGGTATACTTCTGATCAATGCACACTGTATATTATATACTCCTGGTCCCTGCATTCTGTACATTGAGCTGTACACGGTATACTTCTGATCAATGCACACTGTATATTATATACTCCTGGTCCCTGCATTCTGTACATTGAGCTATACACGGTATACTTCTGATCAATGCACACTGTATATTATATACTCCTGGTCCCTGCATTCTGTACACTGAGCTATACACAGTATACTTCTGATCAATGCACACTGTATATTATATACCCCTGGTCCCTGCATTCTGTACACTGAGCTATACACGGTATACTTCTGATCAATGCACACTGTATATTACATACTCCTGGTCCCTGCATTCTGTACACTGAGCTATACACGGTATACTTCTGATCAATACACATTGTATATTATATACCCCTGGTCCCTGCATTCAGTACACTGAGCTATACACGGTATACTTCTGATCAATGCACACTGTATATTATATACCCCTGGCCCCTGCACTCTGTACACTGAGCTATACACGGTATACTTCTGATCAATGCACACTGTATATATATACCCCTGGCCCCTGCACTCTGTACACTGAGCTATACACGGTATACTTCTGATCAATGCACACTGTATATTATATACTCCTGGTCCCTGCATTCTATACACTGAGCTATACACGGTATACTTCTGATCAATGCACACTGTATATTATATACCCCTGGTCCCTGCACTCTGTACACTGAGCTATACACGGTATACTTCTGATCAATGCACACTGTATATTATATACTCCTGGTCCCTGCATTCTGTACACTGAGCTATACACGGTATACTTCTGATCAATGCACACTGTATATTATATACTCCTGGTCCCTGCATTCTGTACACTGAGCTATACACGGTATACTTCTGATCAATGCACACTGTATATTATATACTCCTGGTCCCTGCATTCTGTACACTGAGCTATACACGGTATACTTCTGATCAATGCACACTGTATATTATATACCCCTGGTCCCTGCATTCTGTACACTGAGCTATACACGGTATACTTCTGATCAATGCACACTGTATATTATTTACTCCTGGTCCTGCACTCTGTACACTGAGCTATACACGGTATACTTCTGATCAATGCACACTGTATATTATATACTCCTGGTCCCTGCATTCTGTACACTGAGCTATACACGGTATACTTCTGATCAATGCACACTGTATATTATATACCCCTGGCCCCTGCACTCTGTACACTGAGCTATACACGGTATACTTCTAATCAATGCACACTGTATAGTATATACCCCTGGACCCTGCATTCTGTACACTGAGCTATACACGGTATACTTCTGATCAATGCACACTGTATATTATATACCCCTGGTCCCTGCACTCTGTACACTGAGCTATACACGGTATACTTCTGATAAATGCACACTGTATATTATATACTCCTGGTCCCTGCACTCTGTACACTGAGCTATACACGGTATACTTCTGATCAGTGCACACTGTATATTATATACTCCTGGTCCCTGCATTCTGTACACTGAGCTATACACGGTATACTTCTGATCAATGCACACTGTATATTATATACCCCTGGTCCCTGCACTCTGTACACTGAGCTATACACGGTATACTTCTGATCAGTGCACACTGTATATTATATACTCCTGGTCCCTGCATTCTGTACACTGAGCTATACACGGTATACTTCTGATCAATGCACACTGTATATTATATACTCCTGGTCCCTGCATTCTGTACACTGAGCTATACACGGTATACTTCTGATCAATGCACACTGTATATTATATACCCCTGGCCCCTGCACTCTGTACACTGAGCTATACACGGTATACTTCTGATCAATGCACACTGTATATTATATAACCCTGGTCCCTGCACTCTGTACACTGAGCTATACACGGTATACTTCTGATCAATGCACACTGTATATTATATAACCCTGGTTCCTGCACTCTGTACACTGAGCTATACACGGTATACTTCTGATCAGTGCACACTGTATATTATATACTCCTGGTCCCTGCATTCTGTACACTGAGCTATACACGGTATACTTCTGATCAATGCACACTGTATATTATATACCCCTGGTCCCTGCATTCTGTACACTGAGCTATACACGGTATACTTCTGATCAATGCACACTGTATATGATATACTCCTGGTCCCTGCATTCTGTACACTGAGCTATACACAGTATACTTCTGATCAATGCACACTGTATATTATATACCCCTGGTCCCTGCATTCTGTACACTGAGCTATACACGGTATACTTCTGATCAATGCACACTGTATATTATATACCCCTGGTCCCTGCACTCTGTACGCTGAGCTATACATGGTATACTTCTGATCAATGCACACTGTATATTATATACCCCTGGTCCCTGCATTCTGTACACTGAGCTATACACGGTATACTTCTGATCAATGCACACTGTATATTATATACTCCTGGTCCCTGCACTCTGTACACTGAGCTATACACGGTATACTTCTGATCAATGCACACTGTATATTATATACTCCTGGTCCCTGCACTCTGTACACTGAGCTATACACGGTATACTTCTGATCAATGCACACTGTATATTATATACTCCTGGTCGCTGCATTCTGTACACTGAGCTATACACGGTATACTTCTGATCAATGCACACTGTATATTATATACCCCTGGTCCCTGCATTCTGTACACTGAGCTATACACGGTATACTTCTGATCAATGCACACTGTATATTATATACCCCTGGTCCCTGCATTCTGTACACTGAGCTATACACGGTATACTTCTGATCAATGCACACTGTATATTATATACTCCTGGTCCCTGCATTCTGTACATTGTGCAGTACATGACAGACCGCTGACTGAAGCACACAACACATTATCTAATATTGACCCCTGTGCTCTGGACTGTATACTCTGTAAAAGACAGGAAGTAAGGGGAACTCTCTAACAGACAGGAAGTAAGAGGAACTCTATAACAGACAGGAAGTAAGGAGAACTCTGTAACAGACAGGAAGTAAGGAGAACTCTGTAACAGACAGGAAGTAAGGAGAACTCTGGAACAGACAGGAAGTAATGAGAACTCTGTAACAGACAGGAAGTAAGGAGAACTCTGTAACAGACAGGAAGTAAGGAGAACTCTGTAACAGACAGGAAGTAAGGGGAACACTGTAACAGACAGGAAGCAGGGAGAACTCTGTAACAGACAGGAAGTAGGGGAACTCTGTAACAGACAGGAAGTAAGGGGAACTCTGTAACAGACATGAAGAAGGGGAACTCTGTAACAGACAGGAAGTAAGGGGAACTCTGTAACAGACAGGAAGTAAGGGGAACTCTGTAACAGACAGGAAGTAAGGGGAACTCTGTAAAAGACGGGAAGTAAGGGGAACTCTGTAACAGACGGGAAGTAAGGAGAACTCTGTAACAGACAGGAAGTAAGGGGAACTCTGTAACAGACAGGAAGTAAGGGAAACTCTGTAACAGACGGGAACTAAGGGGAACTCTGTAACAGACAGTAAGTAAGGAGAACTCTGTAACAGACAGGAAGTAAGGGGAACTCTGTAACGGACAGGAAGTAAGGAGAACTCTGTAACAGACAGGAAGTAAGGGGAACTCTGTAACAGACAGGAAGTAAGGAGAACTCTGTAACAGACAGGAAGTAGGGGAACTCTGAAACAGACAGGAAGTAAGGGGAACTCTGTAACAGACAGGAAGAAGGGGAACTCTGTAACAGACAGGAAGTAAGGGGAACTCTGTAACAGACAGGAAGTAAGGGGAACTCTGTAACAGACAGGAAGTAGGGGAACTCTATAACAGACAACAAGTAAGGGGAACTCTGTAACAGACAGGAAGTAAGGGGGACTCTGTAACAGACAGGAAGTAAGGGGAACTCTGTAACAGACAGGAAGTAAGGGGAACTCTGTAACAGACAGGAAGTAAGGAGAACTCTGTAACAGACAGGAAGTAAGGGGAACTCTGTAACAGACAGGAAGTAAGGGGAACTCTGTAAAAGACGGGAAGTAAGGGGAACTCTGTAACAGACGGGAAGTAAGGAGAACTCTGTAACAGACAGGAAGTAAGGGGAACTCTGTAACAGACAGGAAGTAAGGCAAACTCTGTAACAGACGGGAAGTAAGGGGAACTCTGTAACAGACAGGAAGTAAGGGGAACTCTGTAACAGACCGGAAGTAAGGGGAACTCTGTAAAAGACGGGAAGTAAGGGGAACGCTGTAACAGACAGGAAGTAAGGGGAACTCTGTAAAAGACGGGAAGTAAGGGGAACTCTGTAACAGACGGGAAGTAAGGAGAACTCTGTAACAGACAGGAAGTAAGGGGAACTCTGTAACAGACAGGAAGTAAGGGAAATTCTGTAACAGACGGGAAGTAAGGGGAACTCTGTAACAGACAGGAAGTAAGGAGAACTCTGTAACAGACAGGAAGTAAGGAGAACTCTGTAACAGACAGGAAGTAAGGGGAACTCTGTAACGGACAGGAAGTAAGGAGAACTCTGTAACAGACAGGAAGTAAGGAGAACTCTGTAACAGACAGGAAGTAAGGGGAACTCTGTAACAGACAGGAAGTAAGGAGAACTCTGTAACAGACAGCAAGTAGGGGAACTCTGTAACAGACAGGAAATAAGGGGAACTCTGTAACAGACAGGAAGTAAGGAGAACTCTGTACCAGACAGGAAGTAAGGGGAACTCTGTAACAGACAGGAAGTAAGGAGAACTCTGTAACAGACAGGAAGTAAGGAGAACTCTGTAACAGACAGGAAGTAAGGGGAACTCTGTAACAGACAGGAAGTAAGGATAACTCTGTAACAGACAGGAAGTAAGAGAACTCTGTAACAGACAGGAAGAAGGGGAACTCTGTAACAGACAGGAAGTAAGGAGAACTATGTAACAGACAGGAAGTAGGGGAACTCTGTAACAGACAGGAAGTAAGGGGAACTCTGTAACAGACAGGAAGTAAGGAGAACTATGTAACAGACAGGAAGTAGGGGAACTCTGTAACAGACAGGAAGTAAGGGGAACTCTGTAACAGACGGGAAGTAAGGGGAACTCTGTAACAGACAGGAAGTAAGGGGAACTTTGTAACAGACAGGAAGTAAGGGGAACTCTGTAACAGACAGGAAGTAAGGGGAACTCTGTAACAGACAGGAAGTAAGGGAAACTCTGTAAAAGACAGAAAGTAAGGGGAACTCTGTAACAGACAGGAAGAAAGGGGAACTCTGTAACAGACAGGAAGTAAGGGAAACTCTATAACAGACAGGAAGTAAGGGAAACTCTGTAACAGACAGAAAGTAAGGAGAACTCTGTAACAGACAGGAAGTAAGGGGAACTCTGTAACAGACAGGAAGTAAGGGGGACTCTGTAACAGACAGGAAGTAAGGGGAACTCTGTAACAGACAGGAAGTAAGGGGAACTCTGTAACAGACAGGAAGTAAGGGGAACTCTGTAACAGACAGGAAGTAAGGAGAACTCTGTAACAGACAGGAAGTAAGGAGAACTCTGTAATGGACAGGAAGTAAAGAGAACTCTGTAACAGACAGGAAGTAAGGAGAACTCTGTAACAGACAGGAAGTAAGGGGAACTCTTTTAACAGACAGGAAGTAAGGAGAACTCTGTAACAGACAGGAAGTAGGGGAACTCTGTAACAGACAGGAAGTAAGGGGAACTCTGTAACAGACAGGAAGAAGGGGAACTCTGTAACAGACAGGAAGTAAGGGGAACTCTGTAACAGACAGGAAGTAAGAGGAACTCTGTAACAGACAGGAAGTAGGGGAACTCTATAACAGACAGGAAGTAAGGGGAACTCTGTAACAGACAGGAAGTAAGGGGGACTCTGTAACAGACAGGAAGTAAGGGGAACTCTGTAACAGACAGGAAGTAAGGGGAACTCTGTAACAGACAGGAAGTAAGGGGAACTCTGTAACAGACAGGAAGTAAGGAGAACTCTGTAACAGACAGGAAGTAAGGGGAACTCTGTAACAGACAGGAAGTAAGGGGAACTCTGTAAAAGACGGGAAGTAAGGGGAACTCTGTAACAGATGGGAAGTAAGGAGAACTCTGTAACAAACAGGAAGTAAGGGGAACTCTGTAACAGACAGGAAGTAAGGGAAACTCTGTAACAGACGGGAAGTAAGGGGAATTCTGTAACAGACAGGAAGTAAGGGGAACTCTGTAACAGACAGGAAGTAAGGGGAACTCTGTAAAAGACGGGAAGTAAGGGGAACTCTGTAACAGAGAGGAAGTAAGGGGAACTCTGTAAAAGACGGGAAGTAAGGGGAACTCTGTAACAGATGGGAAGTAAGGAGAACTCTGTAACAGACAGGAAGTAAGGGGAACTCTGTAACAGACGGGAAGTAAGGGGAACTCTGTAACAGACAGGAAGTAAGGAGAACTCTGTAACAGACAGGAAGTAAGGAGAACTCTGTAACAGACAGGAAGTAAGGGGAACTCTGTAACGGACAGGAAGTAAGGAGAACTCTGTAACAGACAGGAAGTAAGGAGAACTCTGTAACAGACAGGAAGTAAGGGGAACTCTGTAACAGACAGGAAGTAAGGAGAAATCTGTAACAGACAGGAAGTAGGGGAACTCTGTAACAGACAGGAAGTAAGGGGAACTCTGTAACAGACAGGAAGTAAAGAGAACTCTGTACCAGACAGGAAGTAAGGGGAACTCTGTAACAGACAGGAAGTAAGGAGAACTCTGTAACAGACAAGAAGTAAGGAGAACTCTGTAACAGACAGGAAGTAAGGGGAACTCTGTAACAGACAGGAAGTAAGGATAACTCTGTAACAGACAGGAAGTAAGAGAACTCTGTAACAGACAGGAAGAAGGGGAACTCTGTAACAGACAGGAAGTAAGGAGAACTATGTAACAGACAGGAAGTAGGGGAACTCTGTAACAGACAGGAAGTAAGGGGAACTCTGTAACAGACAGGAAGTAAGGAGAACTATGTAACAGACAGGAAGTAGGGGAACTCTGTAACAGACAGGAAGTAAGGGGAACTCTGTAACAGACAGGAAGTAAGGAGAACTCTGTAACACACAGGAAGTAAGGGGAACTCTGTAACAGACAGGAAGTAAGGGGAACTCTGTAACAGACAGGAGTAAGGGGAAATCTCTAACAGACAGGAAGTAAGGGGAACTCTGTAACAGACAGGAAGTAAGGGGAGGAAGGGGAACTCTGTTACAGACAGAAGGTAAGGGGAACTCTGTACCAGACAGGAAGTAAGGGGAACTCTGTAACAGACAGGAAGTAAAGGGAACTCTGTAACGGACAGGAAGTAAGAGGAACTCTGTAACAGACGGGAAGTAAGGGGAACTCTGTAACAGACAGGAAGTAAAGGAAACTCTGTAACAGACGGGAAGTAAGGGGAACTCTGTAACAGACAGGAAGTAAGGGGAACTCTGTAACAGACAGGAAGTAAGGAGAACTATGTAACAGACAGGAAGTAGGGGAACTCTGTAACAGACAGGAAGTAAGGGGAACTCTGTAACAGACAGGAAGTAAGGAGAACTCTGTAACACACAGGAAGTAAGGGGAACTCTGTAACAGACAGGAAGTAAGGGTAACTCTGTAACAGACGGGAAGTAAGGGGAACTCTGTAACAGACGGGAAGTAAGGGGAACTCTGTAACAGACAGGAAGTAAGGGAAACTCTGTAAAAGACAGAAAGTAAGGGGAACTCTGTAACAGACAGGAAGAAAGGGGAACTCTGTAACAGACAGGAAGTAAGGGAAACTCTGTAACAGACAGGAAGTAAGGGAAACTCTTTAACAGACAGAAAGTAAGGAGAACTCTGTAACAGACAGGAAGTAAGGGGAACTCTGTAACAGACAGGAAGTAAGGGGAACTCTGTAACAGACAGGAAGTAGGGGAACTCTATAACAGACAGGAAGTAAGGGGAACTCTGTAACACACAGGAAGTAAGGGGGACTCTGTAACAGACAGGAAGTAAGGGGAACTCTGTAACAGACAGGAAGTAAGGGGAACTCTGTAACAGACAGGAAGTAAGGGGAACTCTGTAACATACAGGAAGTAAGGAGAACTCTGTAACAGACAGGTAGTAGGGGAACTCTATAACAGACAGGAAGTAAGGGGAACGCTGTAACAGACAGGAGTAAGGGGAAATCTCTAACAGACAGGAAGTAAGGGGAACTCTGTAACAGACAGGAAGTAAGGGGAGGAAGGGGAACTCTGTTACAGACAGAAGGTAAGGGGAACTCTGTACCAGACAGGAAGTAAGGGGAACTCTGTAACAGACAGGAAGTAAAGGGAACTCTGTAACGGACAGGAAGTAAGAGGAACTCTGTAACAGACAGGAAGTAAGGGGAACTCTGTAACAGACAGGAAGTAAGGGGAACTCTGTAACTGACAGGAAGTAAGGGGAACTCTGTAACAGACAGTAAGGGGAACTCTGTAACAGACAGGAAGTAAGGGGAGGAGGGAGAACTCTGTAACAGACAGGAAGTAAGGAGAACTCTGTAACAGACAGGAAGTAAGGGGAACTCTGTAACAGACAGGAAGTAAGGAGAACTCTGTAACAGACAGGAAGTAAGAAGAACTCTGTAACAGACAGGAAGTAAGGGGAACTCTGTAACGGACAGGAAGTAAGGAGAACTCTGTCACAGACAGGAAGTAAGGAGAACTCTGTAACGGACAGGAAGTAAGGGGAACTCTGTAACAGACAGGAAGTAAGAAGAACTCTGTAGCAGACAGGAAGTAGGGGAACTCTGTAACAGACAGGAAGTAAGGGGAACTCTGTAACAGACAGGAAGTAAGGAGAATTCTGTACCAGACAGGAAGTAAGGGGAACTCTGTAACAGACAGGAAGTAAGGGGAACTCTGTAACAGACAGGAAGTAAGGGGAACTCTGTAACAGTCAGGAAGTAAGGGGAACTCTGTAACAGACAGGAAGTAAGGGGAGGAGGGGGAACTCTGTAACAGACAGGAAGTAAGGAGAACTCTGTAACAGACAGGAAGTAAGGGGAACTCTGTAACAGACAGGAAGTAAGGAGAACTCTGTAACAGACAGGAAGTAAGAAGAACTCTGTAACAGACAGGAAGTAAGGGGAACTCTGTAACGGACAGGAAGTAAGGAGAACTCTGTAACAGACAGGAAGTAAGGAGAACTCTGTAACGGACAGGAAGTAAGGGGAACTCTGTAACAGACAGGAAGTAAGAAGAACTCTGTAGCAGACAGGAAGTAGGGGAACTCTGTAACAGACAGGAAGTAAGGGGAACTTTGTAACAGACAGGAAGTAAGGAGAATTCTGTACGAGACAGGAAGTAAGGGGAACTCTGTAACAGACAGGAAGTAAGGAGAACTCTGTAACAGACAGGAAGTAAGGAGAACTCTGTAACAGACAGGAAGTAAGGGGAACTCTGTAACAGACAGGAAGTAAGGATAACTCTGTAACAGACAGGAAGTAAGAGAACTCTGTAACAGACAGGAAGAAGGGGAACTCTGTAACAGACAGGAAGTAAGGAGAACTATGTAACAGACAGGAAGTATGGGAACTCTGTAACAGACAGGAAGTAAGGGGAACTCTGTAACAGACAGGAAGTAAGGAGAACTATGTAACAGACAGGAAGTAGGGGAACTCTGTAACAGACAGGAAGTAAGGGGAACTCTGTAACAGACAGGAAGTAAGGGGAACTCTGTAACAGACAGGAAGTAAGGAGAACTCTGTACCAGACAGGAAGTAAGGGGAACTCTGTAACAGACAGGAAGTAAGGAGAACTCTGTAACAGACAGGAAGTAAGGAGAACTCTGTAACAGACAGGAAGTAAGGGGAACTCTGTAACAGACAGGAAGTAAGGATAACTCTGTAACAGACAGGAAGTAAGAGAACTCTGTAACAGACAGGAAGAAGGGGAACTCTGTAACAGACAGGAAGTAAGGAGAACTATGTAACAGACAGGAAGTAGGGGAACTCTGCAACAGACAGGAAGTAAGGGGAACTCTGTAACAGACAGGAAGTAAGGAGAACTATGTAACAGACAGGAAGTAGGGGAACTCTGTAACAGACAGGAAGTAAGGGGAACTCTGTAACAGACGGGAAGTAAGGGGAACTCTGTAACAGACAGGAAGTAAGGGGAACTTTGTAACAGACAGGAAGTAAGGGGAACTCTGTAACAGACAGGAAGTAAGGGGAACTCTGTAACAGACAGGAAGTAAGGGAAACTCTGTAAAAGACAGAAAGTAAGGGGAACTCTGTAACAGACAGGAAGAAAGGGGAACTCTGTAACAGACAGGAAGTAAGGGAAACTCTATAACAGACAGGAAGTAAGGGAAACTCTGTAACAGACAGAAAGTAAGGAGAACTCTGTAACAGACAGGAAGTAAGGGGAACTCTGTAACAGACAGGAAGTAAGGGGGACTCTGTAACAGACAGGAAGTAAGGGGAACTCTGTAACAGACAGGAAGTAAGGGGAACTCTGTAACAGACAGGAAGTAAGGGGAACTCTGTAACAGACAGGAAGTAAGGAGAACTCTGTAACAGACAGGAAGTAAGGAGAACTCTGTAATGGACAGGAAGTAAAGAGAACTCTGTAACAGACAGGAAGTAAGGAGAACTCTGTAACAGACAGGAAGTAAGGGGAACTCTTTTAACAGACAGGAAGTAAGGAGAACTCTGTAACAGACAGGAAGTAGGGGAACTCTGTAACAGACAGGAAGTAAGGGGAACTCTGTAACAGACAGGAAGAAGGGGAACTCTGTAACAGACAGGAAGTAAGGGGAACTCTGTAACAGACAGGAAGTAAGAGGAACTCTGTAACAGACAGGAAGTAGGGGAACTCTATAACAGACAGGAAGTAAGGGGAACTCTGTAACAGACAGGAAGTAAGGGGGACTCTGTAACAGACAGGAAGTAAGGGGAACTCTGTAACAGACAGGAAGTAAGGGGAACTCTGTAACAGACAGGAAGTAAGGGGAACTCTGTAACAGACAGGAAGTAAGGAGAACTCTGTAACAGACAGGAAGTAAGGGGAACTCTGTAACAGACAGGAAGTAAGGGGAACTCTGTAAAAGACGGGAAGTAAGGGGAACTCTGTAACAGATGGGAAGTAAGGAGAACTCTGTAACAAACAGGAAGTAAGGGGAACTCTGTAACAGACAGGAAGTAAGGGAAACTCTGTAACAGACGGGAAGTAAGGGGAATTCTGTAACAGACAGGAAGTAAGGGGAACTCTGTAACAGACAGGAAGTAAGGGGAACTCTGTAAAAGACGGGAAGTAAGGGGAACTCTGTAACAGAGAGGAAGTAAGGGGAACTCTGTAAAAGACGGGAAGTAAGGGGAACTCTGTAACAGATGGGAAGTAAGGAGAACTCTGTAACAGACAGGAAGTAAGGGGAACTCTGTAACAGACGGGAAGTAAGGGGAACTCTGTAACAGACAGGAAGTAAGGAGAACTCTGTAACAGACAGGAAGTAAGGAGAACTCTGTAACAGACAGGAAGTAAGGGGAACTCTGTAACGGACAGGAAGTAAGGAGAACTCTGTAACAGACAGGAAGTAAGGAGAACTCTGTAACAGACAGGAAGTAAGGGGAACTCTGTAACAGACAGGAAGTAAGGAGAAATCTGTAACAGACAGGAAGTAGGGGAACTCTGTAACAGACAGGAAGTAAGGGGAACTCTGTAACAGACAGGAAGTAAAGAGAACTCTGTACCAGACAGGAAGTAAGGGGAACTCTGTAACAGACAGGAAGTAAGGAGAACTCTGTAACAGACAAGAAGTAAGGAGAACTCTGTAACAGACAGGAAGTAAGGGGAACTCTGTAACAGACAGGAAGTAAGGATAACTCTGTAACAGACAGGAAGTAAGAGAACTCTGTAACAGACAGGAAGAAGGGGAACTCTGCAACAGACAGGAAGTAAGGAGAACTATGTAACAGACAGGAAGTAGGGGAACTCTGTAACAGACAGGAAGTAAGGGGAACTCTGTAACAGACAGGAAGTAAGGAGAACTATGTAACAGACAGGAAGTAGGGGAACTCTGTAACAGACAGGAAGTAAGGGGAACTCTGTAACAGACAGGAAGTAAGGAGAACTCTGTAACACACAGGAAGTAAGGGGAACTCTGTAACAGACAGGAAGTAAGGGGAACTCTGTAACAGACAGGAGTAAGGGGAAATCTCTAACAGACAGGAAGTAAGGGGAACTCTGTAACAGACAGGAAGTAAGGGGAGGAAGGGGAACTCTGTTACAGACAGAAGGTAAGGGGAACTCTGTACCAGACAGGAAGTAAGGGGAACTCTGTAACAGACAGGAAGTAAAGGGAACTCTGTAACGGACAGGAAGTAAGAGGAACTCTGTAACAGACGGGAAGTAAGGGGAACTCTGTAACAGACAGGAAGTAAAGGAAACTCTGTAACAGACGGGAAGTAAGGGGAACTCTGTAACAGACAGGAAGTAAGGGGAACTCTGTAACAGACAGGAAGTAAGGAGAACTATGTAACAGACAGGAAGTAGGGGAACTCTGTAACAGACAGGAAGTAAGGGGAACTCTGTAACAGACAGGAAGTAAGGAGAACTCTGTAACACACAGGAAGTAAGGGGAACTCTGTAACAGACAGGAAGTAAGGGTAACTCTGTAACAGACGGGAAGTAAGGGGAACTCTGTAACAGACGGGAAGTAAGGGGAACTCTGTAACAGACAGGAAGTAAGGGAAACTCTGTAAAAGACAGAAAGTAAGGGGAACTCTGTAACAGACAGGAAGAAAGGGGAACTCTGTAACAGACAGGAAGTAAGGGAAACTCTGTAACAGACAGGAAGTAAGGGAAACTCTTTAACAGACAGAAAGTAAGGAGAACTCTGTAACAGACAGGAAGTAAGGGGAACTCTGTAACAGACAGGAAGTAAGGGGAACTCTGTAACAGACAGGAAGTAGGGGAACTCTATAACAGACAGGAAGTAAGGGGAACTCTGTAACACACAGGAAGTAAGGGGGACTCTGTAACAGACAGGAAGTAAGGGGAACTCTGTAACAGACAGGAAGTAAGGGGAACTCTGTAACAGACAGGAAGTAAGGGGAACTCTGTAACATACAGGAAGTAAGGAGAACTCTGTAACAGACAGGTAGAAGGGGAACTCTATAACAGACAGGAAGTAAGGGGAACTCTGTAACAGACAGGAGTAAGGGGAAATCTCTAACAGACAGGAAGTAAGGGGAACTCTGTAACAGACAGGAAGTAAGGGGAGGAAGGGGAACTCTGTTACAGACAGAAGGTAAGGGGAACTCTGTACCAGACAGGAAGTAAGGGGAACTCTGTAACAGACAGGAAGTAAAGGGAACTCTGTAACGGACAGGAAGTAAGAGGAACTCTGTAACAGACAGGAAGTAAGGGGAACTCTGTAACAGACAGGAAGTAAGGGGAACTCTGTAACTGACAGGAAGTAAGGGGAACTCTGTAACAGACAGTAAGGGGAACTCTGTAACAGACAGGAAGTAAGGGGAGGAGGGAGAACTCTGTAACAGACAGGAAGTAAGGAGAACTCTGTAACAGACAGGAAGTAAGGGGAACTCTGTAACAGACAGGAAGTAAGGAGAACTCTGTAACAGACAGGAAGTAAGAAGAACTCTGTAACAGACAGGAAGTAAGGGGAACTCTGTAACGGACAGGAAGTAAGGAGAACTCTGTCACAGACAGGAAGTAAGGAGAACTCTGTAACGGACAGGAAGTAAGGGGAACTCTGTAACAGACAGGAAGTAAGAAGAACTCTGTAGCAGACAGGAAGTAGGGGAACTCTGTAACAGACAGGAAGTAAGGGGAACTCTGTAACAGACAGGAAGTAAGGAGAATTCTGTACCAGACAGGAAGTAAGGGGAACTCTGTAACAGACAGGAAGTAAGGGGAACTCTGTAACAGACAGGAAGTAAGGGGAACTCTGTAACAGTCAGGAAGTAAGGGGAACTCTGTAACAGACAGGAAGTAAGGGGAGGAGGGGGAACTCTGTAACAGACAGGAAGTAAGGAGAACTCTGTAACAGACAGGAAGTAAGGGGAACTCTGTAACAGACAGGAAGTAAGGAGAACTCTGTAACAGACAGGAAGTAAGAAGAACTCTGTAACAGACAGGAAGTAAGGGGAACTCTGTAACGGACAGGAAGTAAGGAGAACTCTGTAACAGACAGGAAGTAAGGAGAACTCTGTAACGGACAGGAAGTAAGGGGAACTCTGTAACAGACAGGAAGTAAGAAGAACTCTGTAGCAGACAGGAAGTAGGGGAACTCTGTAACAGACAGGAAGTAAGGGGAACTTTGTAACAGACAGGAAGTAAGGAGAATTCTGTACGAGACAGGAAGTAAGGGGAACTCTGTAACAGACAGGAAGTAAGGAGAACTCTGTAACAGACAGGAAGTAAGGAGAACTCTGTAACAGACAGGAAGTAAGGGGAACTCTGTAACAGACAGGAAGTAAGGATAACTCTGTAACAGACAGGAAGTAAGAGAACTCTGTAACAGACAGGAAGAAGGGGAACTCTGTAACAGACAGGAAGTAAGGAGAACTATGTAACAGACAGGAAGTATGGGAACTCTGTAACAGACAGGAAGTAAGGGGAACTCTGTAACAGACAGGAAGTAAGGAGAACTATGTAACAGACAGGAAGTAGGGGAACTCTGTAACAGACAGGAAGTAAGGGGAACTCTGTAACAGACAGGAAGTAAGGGGAACTCTGTAACAGACAGGAAGTAAGGAGAACTCTGTAACACACAGGAAGTAAGGGTAACTCTGTAACAGACAGGAAGTAAGGGTAACTCTGTAACAGACGGGAAGTAAGGGGAACTCTGTAACAGACGGGAAGTAAGGGGAACTCTGTAACAGACAGGAAGTAAGGGGAACTCTGTAACAGACAGGAAGTAAGGGGAACTCTGTAACAGACGGGAAGTAAGGGGAACTCTGTAAAAGACGGGAAGTAAGGGGAACTCTGTAACAGACGGGAAGTAAGGAGAACTCTGTAACAGACAGGAAGTAAGGGGAACTCTGTAACAGACAGGAAGTAGGGGAACTCTGTAACAGACAGGAAGTAAGGGGAACTCTGTAACAGACAGGAAGTAAGGAGAACTCTGTACCAGACAGGAAGTAAGGGGAACTCTGTAACAGACAGGAAGTATGGAGAACTCTGTAACAGACAAGAAGTAAGGAGAACTCTGTAACAGACAGGAAGTAAGGGGAACTCTGTAACAGACAGGAAGTAAGGATAACTCTGTAACAGACAGGAAGTAAGGAGAACTCTGTAACAGACAGGAAGTAAGGGGAACTCTGTAACAGACAGGAAGTAAGGATAACTCTGTAACAGACAGGAAGTAAGAGAACTCTGTAACAGACAGGAAGAAGGGGAACTCTGTAACAGACAGGAAGTAAGGAGAACTATGTAACAGACAGGAAGTATGGGAACTCTGTAACAGACAGGAAGTAAGGGGAACTCTGTAACAGACAGGAAGTAAGGAGAACTATGTAACAGACAGGAAGTAGGGGAACTCTGTAACAGACAGGAAGTAAGGGGAACTCTGTAACAGACAGGAAGTAAGGGGAACTCTGTAACAGACAGGAAGTAAGGAGAACTCTGTAACACACAGGAAGTAAGGGTAACTCTGTAACAGACAGGAAGTAAGGGTAACTCTGTAACAGACGGGAAGTAAGGGGAACTCTGTAACAGACGGGAAGTAAGGGGAACTCTGTAACAGACAGGAAGTAAGGGGAACTCTGTAACAGACAGGAAGTAAGGGGAACTCTGTAAAAGACGGGAAGTAAGGGGAACTCTGTAACAGACGGGAAGTAAGGAGAACTCTGTAACAGACAGGAAGTAAGGGGAACTCTGTAACAGACAGGAAGTAGGGGAACTCTGTAACAGACAGGAAGTAAGGGGAACTCTGTAACAGACAGGAAGTAAGGAGAACTCTGTACCAGACAGGAAGTAAGGGGAACTCTGTAACAGACAGGAAGTAAGGAGAACTCTGTAACAGACAAGAAGTAAGGAGAACTCTGTAACAGACAGGAAGTAAGGGGAACTCTGTAACAGACAGGAAGTAAGGATAACTCTGTAACAGACAGGAAGTAAGAGAACTCTGTAACAGACAGGAAGAAGGGGAACTCTGTAACAGACAGGAAGTAAGGAGAACTATGTAACAGACAGGAAGTAGGGGAACTCTGTAACAGACAGGAAGTAAGGGGAACTCTGTAACAGACAGGAAGTAAGGAGAACTATGTAACAGACAGGAAGTAGGGGAACTCTGTAACAGACAGGAAGTAAGGGGAACTCTGTAACAGACAGGAAGTAAGGAGAACTCTGTAACACACAGGAAGTAAGGGGAACTCTGTAACAGACAGGAAGTAAGGGGAACTCTGTAAAAGACGGGAAGTAAGGGGAACTCTGTAACAGACAGGAAGTAAGGGGAACTCTGTAACAGACAGGAAGTAAGGGAAACTCTGTAACAGACGGGAAGTAAGGGGAACTCTGTAACAGACAGGAAGTAAGGGGAACTCTGTAACAGACAGGAAGTAAGGGGAACTCTGTAACGGACAGGAAGTAAGGGGAACTCTGTAACAGACAGGAAGTAAGGAGAACTCTGTAACAGACAGGAAGTAGGGGAACTCTGTAACAGACAGGAAGTAAGGAGAACTCTGTAACAGACAGGAAGTAGGGGAACTCTGTAACAGACAGGAAGTAAGGGGAACTCTGTAACAGACAGGAAGAAGGGGAACTCTGTAACAGACAAGAAGTAAGGGGAACTCTGTAACAGACAGGAAGAAGGGGAACTCTGTAACAGACAGGAAGTAAGGGGAACTCTGTAACAGACAGGAAGTAGGGGAACTCTGTAACAGACAGGAAGTAAGGGGAACTCTGTAACAGACAGGAAGTAAGGAGAACTCTGTACCAGACAGGAAGTAAGGGGAACTCTGTAACAGACAGGAAGTAAGGAGAACTCTGTAACAGACAGGAAGTAAGGAGAACTCTGTTACAGACAGGAAGTAAGGGGAACTCTGTAACAGACAGGAAGTAAGGATAACTCTGTAACAGACAGGAAGTAAGAGAACTCTGTAACAGACAGGAAGAAGGGGAACTCTGTAACAGACAGGAAGTAAGGGGAACTCTGTAACAGACAGGAAGTAAGGAGAACTCTGTAACACACAGGAAGTAAGGGGAACTCTGTAACAGACAGGAAGTAGGGGAACTCTGTAACAGACAGGAAGTAAGGGGAACTCTGTAACAGACAGGAAGTAAGGAGAACTCTGTAACACACAGGAAGTAAGGGGAACTCTGTAACAGACAGGAAGTAAGGGGAACTCTGTAAAAGACGGGAAGTAAGGGGAACTCTGTAACAGACAGGAAGTAAGGGGAACTCTGTAACAGACAGGAAGTAAGGGAAACTCTGTAACAGACGGGAAGTAAGGGGAACTCTGTAACAGACAGGAAGTAAGGGGAACTCTGTAACAGACAGGAAGTAAGGGGAACTCTGTAACGGACAGGAAGTAAGGGGAACTCTGTAACAGACAGGAAGTAAGGAGAACTCTGTAACAGACAGGAAGTAGGGGAACTCTGTAACAGACAGGAAGTAAGGAGAACTCTGTAACAGACAGGAAGTAGGGGAACTCTGTAACAGACAGGAAGTAAGGGGAACTCTGTAACAGACAGGAAGAAGGGGAACTCTGTAACAGACAAGAAGTAAGGGGAACTCTGTAACAGACAGGAAGAAGGGGGACTCTGTAACAGACAGGAAGTAAGGGGAACTCTGTAACAGACAGGAAGTAGGGGAACTCTGTAACAGACAGGAAGTAAGGGGAACTCTGTAACAGACAGGAAGTAAGGAGAACTCTGTACCAGACAGGAAGTAAGGGGAACTCTGTAACAGACAGGAAGTAAGGAGAACTCTGTAACAGACAGGAAGTAAGGAGAACTCTGTTACAGACAGGAAATAAGGGGAACTCTGTAACAGACAGGAAGTAAGGATAACTCTGTAACAGACAGGAAGTAAGAGAACTCTGTAACAGACAGGAAGAAGGGGAACTCTGTAACAGACAGGAAGTAAGGGGAACTCTGTAACAGACAGGAAGTAAGGAGAACTCTGTAACACACAGGAAGTAAGGGGAACTCTGTAACAGACAGGAAGTAAGGGTAACTCTGTAACAGACGGGAAGTAAGGGGAACTCGGTAACAGACAGCAAGTAAGGGAAACTCTGTAAAAGACAGAAAGTAAGGGGAACTCTGTAACAGACAGGAAGAAAGGGGAACTCTGTAACAGACAGGAAGTAAGGGAAACTCTATAACAGACAGGAAGTAAGGGAAACTCTGTAACAGACAGAAAGTAAGGAGAACTCTGTAACAGACAGGAAGTAAGGGGAACTCTGTAACAGACAGGAAGTAAGGGGAACTCTGTAACAGACAGGAAGTAGGGGAACTCTATCACAGACAGGAAGTAAGGGGAACTCTGTAACAGACAGGAAGTAAGGGGGACTCTGTAACAGACAGGAAGTAAGGGGAACTCTGTAACAGACAGGAAGTAAGGGGAACTCTGTAACAGACAAGAAGTAAGGGGAACTCTGTAACAGACAGGAAGTAAGGAGAACTCTGTAACAGACAGGAAGTAGGGGAACTCTATAACAGACAGGAAGTAAGGGGAACTCTGTAACAGACAGGAGTAAGGGGAAATCTCTAACAGACAGGAAGTAAGGGGAACTCTGTAACAGACAGGAAGTAAGGGGAGGAAGGGGAACTCTGTTACAGACAGGAAGTAAGGGGAACTCTGTACCAGACAGGAAGTAAGGGGAACTCTGTAACAGACAGGAAGTAAAGGGAACTCTGTAACGGACAGGAAGTAAGAGGAACTCTGTAACAGACAGGAAGTAAGGGGAACTCTGTAACAGACAGGAAGTAAGGGGAACTCTGTAACTGACAGGAAGTAAGGGGAACTCTGTAACAGACAGTAAGTAAGGGGAACTCTGTACCAGACAGGAAGTAAGGGGAGGAGGGGGAACTCTGTAACAGACAGGAAGTAAGGGGAACTCTGTAACAGACAGGAACTAAGGGGAACTCTGTAACAGTCAGGAAGTAAGGGGAACTCTGTAACAGACAGGAAGTAAGGGGAGGAGGGGGAACTCTGTAACAGACAGGAAGTAAGGAGAACTCTGTAACAGACACGAAGTAAGGGGAACTCTGTAACAGACAGGAAGTAAGGAGAACTCTGTAACAGACAGGAAGTAAGAACTCTGTAACAGACAGGAAGTAAGGGGAACTCTGTAACAGACAGGAAGTAAGGGTAACTCTGTAACAGACGGGAAGTAAGGGGAACTCTGTAACAGACGGGAAGTAAGGGGAACTCTGTAACAGACAGGAAGTAAGGGGGACTCTGTAACAGACAGGAAGTAAGGGGAACTCTGTAACAGACAGGAAGTAAGGGGAACTCTGTAACAGACAGGAAGTAAGGGGAACTCTGTAACAGACAGGAAGTAAGGAGAACTCTGTAACAGACAGGAAGTAGGGGAACTCTATAACAGACAGGAAGTAAGGGGAACTCTGTAACAGACAGGAAGTAAGGGGAAATCTCTAACAGAAAGGAAGTAAGGGGAACTCTTTAACAGACAGGAAGTAAGGGGAGGAAGGGGAACTCTGTTACAGACAGGAAGTAAGGGGAACTCTGTACAAAACAGGAAGTAAGGGGAACTCTGTAACAGACAGGAAGTAAAGGGAACTCTGTAACGGACAGGAAGTAAGAGGAACTCTGTAACAGACAGGAAGTAAGGGGAACTCTGTAACAGACAGGAAGTAAGGGGAACTCTGTAACTGACAGGAAGTAAGGGGAACTCTGTAACAGACAGGAAGTAAGGGGAACTCTGTAACAGTCAGGAAGTAAGGGGAACTCTGTAACAGACAGGAAGTAAGGGGAACTCTGTAACAGACAGGAAGTAAGGGGAACTCTGTAACAGACAGGAAGTAAGGGGAGGAGGGGGAACTCTGTAACAGACAGGAAGTAAGGGGAACTCTGTAACAGACAGGAAGTAAGAGAACTCTGTAACAGACAGGAAGTAAGGGGAACTCTGTAACAGACAGGAAGTAAGGATAACTCTGTAACAGACAGGAAGTAAGAGAACTCTGTAACAGACAGGAAGTAGGGGAACTCTGTAACAGACAGGAAGTAAGGGGAACTCTGTAACAGACAGGAAGTAAGGGTAACTCTGTAACAGACGGGAAGTAAGGGGAACTCTGTAACAGACGGGAAGTAAGGGGAACTTTGTAACAGACAGGAAGTAAGGAGAACTCTGTAACAGACAGGAAGTAAGGGGAACTCTGTAACAGACAGGAAGTAAGGGGAACTCTGTAACAGACAGGAAGTAAGGGAAACTCTGTAACAGACAGAAAGTAAGGGGAACTCTGTAACAGACAGGAAGAAAGGGGGACCTCTGTAACAGACAGGAAGTAAGGGAAACTCTATAACAGACAGGAAGTAAGGGAAACTCTGTAACAGACAGAAAGTAAGGAGAACTCTGTAACAGACAGGAAGTAAGGGGAACTGTGTGACAGACAGGAAGTAAGGGGAACTCTGTAAAAGACAGGAAGTAGGGGAACTCTATAACATACAGGAAGTAAGGGGAACTCTGTAACAGACAGGAAGTAAGGGGGACTCTGTAACAGACAGGAAGTAAGGGGGACTCTGTAACAGACAGGAAGTAAGGGGAACTCTGTAACAGACAGGAAGTAAGGGGAACTCTGTAACAGACAGGAAGTAGGGGAACTCTGTAACAGACAGGAAGTAAGGAGAACTCTGTAACAGACAGGAAGTAGGGGAACTCTGTAACAGACAGGAAGTAAGGGGAACTCTGTAACAGACAGGAAGAAGGGGAATTCTGTAACAGACAGGAAGTAAGGGGAACTCTGTAACAGACTGGAAGTAAGGGGAACTCTGTAACAGACAGGAAGTAAGGGGAACTCTGTAAAAGACGGGAAGTAAGGGGAACTCTGTAACAGACAGGAAGTAAGGGGAACTCTGTAACAGACAGGAAGTAAGGGGAACTCTGTAAAAGACGGGAAGTAAGGGGAACTCTGTAACAGACAGGAAGTAAGGGAAACTCTATAACAGACAGAAAGTAAGGAGAACTCGGTAACAGACAGGAAGTAAGGGGAACTCTGTAACAGACAGGAAGTAAGGGGAACTCTGTAACAGACAGGAAGTAAGGGGAACTCTGTAACAGACAGGAAGTAGGGGAACTCTATAACAGACAGGAAGTAAGGGGAACTCTGTAACAGACAGGAAGTAAGGGGGACTCTGTAACAGACAGGAAGTAAGGGGAACTCTGTAACAGACAGGAAGTAAGGGGAACTCTGTAACAGACAGGAAGTAAGGGGAACTCTGTAACAGACAGGAAGTAAGGAGAACTCTGTAACAGACAGGAAGTAAGGGGAACTCTGTAACAGACAGGAAGTAAGGGGAACTCTGTAAAAGACGGGAAGTAAGGGGAACTCTGTAACAGACGGGAAGTAAGGAGAACTCTGTAACAGACAGGAAGTAAGGGGAACTCTGTAACAGACAGGAAGTAAGGGAAACTCTGTAACAGACGGGAAGTAAGGGGAACTCTGTAACAGACAGGAAGTAAGGGGAACTCTGTAACAGACAGGAAGTAAGGGGAACTCTGTAAAAGACGGGAAGTAAGGGGAACTCTGTAACAGACAGGAAGTAAGGGGAACTCTGTAAAAGACGGGAAGTAAGGGGAACTCTGTAACAGACGGGAAGTAAGGAGAACTCTGTAACAGACAGGAAGTAAGGGGAACTCTGTAACAGACAGGAAGTAAGGGGAACTCTGTAACAGACAGGAAGTAAGGAGAACTCTGTACCAGACAGGAAGTAAGGGGAACTCTGTAACAGACAGGAAGTAAGGAGAACTCTGTAACAGACAAGAAGTAAGGAGAACTCTGTAACAGACAGGAAGTAAGGGGAACTCTGTAACAGACAGGAAGTAAGGATAACTCTGTAACAGACAGGAAGTAAGAGAACTCTGTAACAGACAGGAAGAAGGGGAACTCTGTAACAGACAGGAAGTAAGGAGAACTATGTAACAGACAGGAAGTAGGGGAACTCTGTAACAGACAGGAAGTAAGGGGAACTCTGTAACAGACAGGAAGTAAGGAGAACTATGTAACAGACAGGAAGTAGGGGAACTCTGTAACAGACAGGAAGTAAGGGGAACTCTGTAACAGACAGGAAGTAAGGAGAACTCTGTAACACACAGGAAGTAAGGGGAACTCTGTAACAGACAGGAAGTAAGGGGAACTCTGTAAAAGACGGGAAGTAAGGGGAACTCTGTAACAGACAGGAAGTAAGGGGAACTCTGTAACAGACAGGAAGTAAGGGAAACTCTGTAACAGACGGGAAGTAAGGGGAACTCTGTAACAGACAGGAAGTAAGGGGAACTCTGTAACAGACAGGAAGTAAGGGGAACTCTGTAACGGACAGGAAGTAAGGGGAACTCTGTAACAGACAGGAAGTAAGGAGAACTCTGTAACAGACAGGAAGTAGGGGAACTCTGTAACAGACAGGAAGTAAGGAGAACTCTGTAACAGACAGGAAGTAGGGGAACTCTGTAACAGACAGGAAGTAAGGGGAACTCTGTAACAGACAGGAAGAAGGGGAACTCTGTAACAGACAAGAAGTAAGGGGAACTCTGTAACAGACAGGAAGAAGGGGAACTCTGTAACAGACAGGAAGTAAGGGGAACTCTGTAACAGACAGGAAGTAGGGGAACTCTGTAACAGACAGGAAGTAAGGGGAACTCTGTAACAGACAGGAAGTAAGGAGAACTCTGTTACAGACAGGAAGTAAGGGGCACTCTGTAACAGACAGGAAGTAAGGATAACTCTGTAACAGACAGGAAGTAAGAGAACTCTGTAACAGACAGGAAGAAGGGGAACTCTGTAACAGACAGGAAGTAAGGAGAACTCTGTAACAGACAGGAAGTAGGGGAACTCTGTAACAGACAGGAAGTAAGGGGAACTCTGTAACAGACAGGAAGAAGGGGAACTCTGTAACAGACAAGAAGTAAGGGAAACTCTGTAACAGACGGGAAGTAAGGGGAACTCTGTAACAGACAGGAAGTAAGGGGAACTCTGTAACAGACAGGAAGTAAGGGGAACTCTGTAAAAGACGGGAAGTAAGGGGAACTCTGTAACAGACAGGAAGTAAGGGGAACTCTGTAAAAGACGGGAAGTAAGGGGAACTCTGTAACAGACGGGAAGTAAGGAGAACTCTGTAACAGACAGGAAGTAAGGGGAACTCTGTAACAGACAGGAAGTAAGGGGAACTCTGTAACAGACAGGAAGTAAGGAGAACTCTGTACCAGACAGGAAGTAAGGGGAACTCTGTAACAGACAGGAAGTAAGGAGAACTCTGTAACAGACAAGAAGTAAGGAGAACTCTGTAACAGACAGGAAGTAAGGGGAACTCTGTAACAGACAGGAAGTAAGGATAACTCTGTAACAGACAGGAAGTAAGAGAACTCTGTAACAGACAGGAAGAAGGGGAACTCTGTAACAGACAGGAAGTAAGGAGAACTATGTAACAGACAGGAAGTAGGGGAACTCTGTAACAGACAGGAAGTAAGGGGAACTCTGTAACAGACAGGAAGTAAGGAGAACTATGTAACAGACAGGAAGTAGGGGAACTCTGTAACAGACAGGAAGTAAGGGGAACTCTGTAACAGACAGGAAGTAAGGAGAACTCTGTAACACACAGGAAGTAAGGGGAACTCTGTAACAGACAGGAAGTAAGGGGAACTCTGTAAAAGACGGGAAGTAAGGGGAACTCTGTAACAGACAGGAAGTAGGGGAACTCTGTAACAGACAGGAAGTAAGGGGAACTCTGTAACAGACAGGAAGTAAGGAGAACTCTGTACCAGACAGGAAGTAAGGGGAACTCTGTAACAGACAGGAAGTAAGGAGAACTCTGTAACAGACAGGAAGTAAGGAGAACTCTGTTACAGACAGGAAGTAAGGGGAACTCTGTAACAGACAGGAAGTAAGGATATCTCTGTAACAGACAGGAAGTAAGAGAACTCTGTAACAGACAGGAAGAAGGGGAACTCTGTAACAGACAGGAAGTAAGGGGAACTCTGTAACAGACAGGAAGTAAGGAGAACTCTGTAACACACAGGAAGTAAGGGGAACTCTGTAACAGACAGGAAGTAAGGGTAACTCTGTAACAGACGGGAAGTAAGGGGAACTCGGTAACAGACAGCAAGTAAGGGAAACTCTGTAAAAGACAGAAAGTAAGGGGAACTCTGTAACAGACAGGAAGAAAGGGGAACTCTGTAACAGACAGGAAGTAAGGGAAACTCTATAACAGACAGGAAGTAAGGGAAACTCTGTAACAGACAGAAAGTAAGGAGAACTCTGTAACAGACAGGAAGTAAGGGGAACTCTGTAACAGACAGGAAGTAAGGGGAACTCTGTAACAGACAGGAAGTAGGGGAACTCTATCACAGACAGGAAGTAAGGGGAACTCTGTAACAGACAGGAAGTAAGGGGGACTCTGTAACAGACAGGAAGTAAGGGGAACTCTGTAACAGACAGGAAGTAAGGGGAACTCTGTAACAGACAAGAAGTAAGGGGAACTCTGTAACAGACAGGAAGTAAGGAGAACTCTGTAACAGACAGGAAGTAGGGGAACTCTATAACAGACAGGAAGTAAGGGGAACTCTGTAACAGACAGGAGTAAGGGGAAATCTCTAACAGACAGGAAGTAAGGGGAACTCTGTAACAGACAGGAAGTAAGGGGAGGAAGGGGAACTCTGTTACAGACAGGAAGTAAGGGGAACTCTGTACCAGACAGGAAGTAAGGGGAACTCTGTAACAGACAGGAAGTAAAGGGAACTCTGTAACGGACAGGAAGTAAGAGGAACTCTGTAACAGACAGGAAGTAAGGGGAACTCTGTAACAGACAGGAAGTAAGGGGAACTCTGTAACTGACAGGAAGTAAGGGGAACTCTGTAACAGACAGTAAGTAAGGGGAACTCTGTACCAGACAGGAAGTAAGGGGAGGAGGGGGAACTCTGTAACAGACAGGAAGTAAGGGGAACTCTGTAACAGACAGGAACTAAGGGGAACTCTGTAACAGTCAGGAAGTAAGGGGAACTCTGTAACAGACAGGAAGTAAGGGGAGGAGGGGGAACTCTGTAACAGACAGGAAGTAAGGAGAACTCTGTAACAGACAGGAAGTAAGGGGAACTCTGTAACAGACAGGAAGTAAGGAGAACTCTGTAACAGACAGGAAGTAAGAAGAACTCTGTAACAGACAGGAAGTAAGGGGAACTCTGTAACAGACAGGAAGTAAGGGTAACTCTGTAACAGATGGGAAGTAAGGGGAACTCTGTAACAGACGGGAAGTAAGGGGAACTCTGTAACAGACAGGAAGTAAGGGGGACTCTGTAACAGACAGGAAGTAAGGGGAACTCTGTAACAGACAGGAAGTAAGGGGAACTCTGTAACAGACAGGAAGTAAGGGGAACTCTGTAACAGACAGGAAATAAGGAGAACTCTGTAACAGACAGGAAGTAGGGGAACTCTATAACAGACAGGAAGTAAGGGGAACTCTGTAACAGACAGGAAGTAAGGGGAAATCTCTAACAGAAAGGAAGGGGAACTCTGTAACAGACAGGAAGTAAGGGGAGGAAGGGGAACTCTGTTACAGACAGGAAGTAAGGGGAACTCTGTACAAAACAGGAAGTAAGGGGAACTCTGTAACAGACAGGAAGTAAAGGGAACTCTGTAACGGACAGGAAGTAAGAGGAACTCTGTAACAGACAGGAAGTAAGGGGAACTCTGTAACAGACAGGAAGTAAGGGGAACTCTGTAACTGACAGGAAGTAAGGGGAACTCTGTAACAGACAGGAAGTAAGGGGAACTCTGTAACAGTCAGGAAGTAAGGGGAACTCTGTAACAGACAGGAAGTAAGGGGAACTCTGTAACAGACAGGAAGTAAGGGGAACTCTGTAACAGACAGGAAGTAAGGGGAGGAGGGGGAACTCTGTAACAGACAAGAAGTAAGGGGAACTCTGTAACAGACAGGAAGTAAGGAGAACTCTGTAACAGACAGGAAGTAGGGGAACTCTATAACAGACAGGAAGTAAGGGGAACTCTGTAACAGACAGGAGTAAGGGGAAATCTCTAACAGACAGGAAGTAAGGGGAACTCTGTAACAGACAGGAAGTAAGGGGAGGAAGGGGAACTCTGTTACAGACAGGAAGTAAGGGGAACTCTGTACCAGACAGGAAGTAAGGGGAACTCTGTAACAGACAGGAAGTAAAGGGAACTCTGTAACGGACAGGAAGTAAGGAGAACTCTGTACCAGACAGGAAGTAAGGGGAACTCTGTAACAGACAGGAAGTAAGGAGAACTCTGTAACAGACAGGAAGTAAGGAGAACTCTGTTACAGACAGGAAGTAAGGGGAACTCTGTAACAGACAGGAAGTAAGGATAACTCTGTAACAGACAGGAAGTAAGAGAACTCTGTAACAGACAGGAAGAAGGGGAACTCTGTAACAGACAGGAAGTAAGGGGAACTCTGTAACAGACAGGAAGTAAGGAGAACTCTGTAACACACAGGAAGTAAGGGGAACTCTGTAACAGACAGGAAGTAAGGGTAACTCTGTAACAGACGGGAAGTAAGGGGAACTCGGTAACAGACAGCAAGTAAGGGAAACTCTGTAAAAGACAGAAAGTAAGGGGAACTCTGTAACAGACAGGAAGAAAGGGGAACTCTGTAACAGACAGGAAGTAAGGGAAACTCTATAACAGACAGGAAGTAAGGGAAACTCTGTAACAGACAGAAAGTAAGGAGAACTCTGTAACAGACAGGAAGTAAGGGGAACTCTGTAACAGACAGGAAGTAAGGGGAACTCTGTAACAGACAGGAAGTTTGGGAACTCTATCACAGACAGGAAGTAAGGGGAACTCTGTAACAGACAGGAAGTAAGGGGGGCTCTGTAACAGACAGGAAGTAAGGGGAACTCTGTAACAGACAGGAAGTAAGGGGAACTCTGTAACAGACCAGAAGTAAGGGGAACTCTGTAACAGACAGGAAGTAAGGAGAACTCTGTAACAGACAGGAAGTAGGGGAACTCTATAACAGACAGGAAGTAAGGGGAACTCTGTAACAGACAGGAGTAAGGGGAAATCTCTAACAGACAGGAAGTAAGGGGAACTCTGTAACAGACAGGAAGTAAGGGGAGGAAGGGGAACTCTGTTACAGACAGGAAGTAAGGGGAACTCTGTACCAGACAGGAAGTAAGGGGAACTCTGTAACAGACAGGAAGTAAAGGGAACTCTGTAACGGACAGGAAGTAAGAGGAACTCTGTAACAGACAGGAAGTAAGGGGAACTCTGTAACAGACAGGAAGTAAGGGGAACTCTGTAACTGACAGGAAGTAAGGGGAACTCTGTAACAGACAGTAAGTAAGGGGAACTCTGTACCAGACAGGAAGTAAGGGGAGGAGGGGGAACTCTGTAACAGACAGGAAGTAAGGGGAACTCTGTAACAGACAGGAACTAAGGGGAACTCTGTAACAGTCAGGAAGTAAGGGGAACTCTGTAACAGACAGGAAGTAAGGGGAGGAGGGGGAACTCTGTAACAGACAGGAAGTAAGGAGAACTCTGTAACAGACAGGAAGTAAGGGGAACTCTGTAACAGACAGGAAGTAAGGAGAACTCTGTAACAGACAGGAAGTAAGAAGAACTCTGTAACAGACAGGAAGTAAGGGGAACTCTGTAACAGACAGGAAGTAAGGGTAACTCTGTAACAGACAGGAAGTAAGGATAACTCTGTAACAGACAGGAAGTAAGAGAACTCTGTAACAGACAGGAAGAAGGGGAACTCTGTAACAGACAGGAAGTAAGGGGAACTCTGTAACAGACAGGAAGTAAGGAGAACTCTGTAACACACAGGAAGTAAGGGGAACTCTGTAACAGACAGGAAGTAAGGGTAACTCTGTAACAGACGGGAAGTAAGGGGAACTCGGTAACAGACAGCAAGTAAGGGAAACTCTGTAAAAGACAGAAAGTAAGGGGAACTCTGTAACAGACAGGAAGAAAGGGGAACTCTGTAACAGACAGGAAGTAAGGGAAACTCTATAACAGACAGAAAGTAAGGAGAACTCTGTAACAGACAGGAAGTAAGGGGAACTCTGTAACAGACAGGAAGTAAGGGGAACTCTGTAACAGACAGGAAGTAGGGGAACTCTATCACAGACAGGAAGTAAGGGGAACTCTGTAACAGACAGGAAGTAAGGGGGACTCTGTAACAGACAGGAAGTAAGGGGAACTCTGTAACAGACAGGAAGTAAGGGGAACTCTGTAACAGACCAGAAGTAAGGGGAACTCTGTAACAGACAGGAAGTAAGGAGAACTCTGTAACAGACAGGAAGTAGGGGAACTCTATAACAGACAGGAAGTAAGGGGAACCCTGTAACAGACAGGAGTAAGGGGAAATCTCTAACAGACAGGAAGTAAGGGGAACTCTGTAACAGACAGGAAGTAAGGGGAGGAAGGGGAACTCTGTTACAGACAGGAAGTAAGGGGAACTCTGTACCAGACAGGAAGTAAGGGGAACTCTGTAACAGACAGGAAGTAAAGGGAACTCTGTAACGGACAGGAAGTAAGAGGAACTCTGTAACAGACAGGAAGTAAGGGGAACTCTGTAACAGACAGGAAGTAAGGGGAACTCTGTAACTGACAGGAAGTAAGGGGAACTCTGTAACAGACAGTAAGTAAGGGGAACTCTGTACCAGACAGGAAGTAAGGGGAGGAGGGGGAACTCTGTAACAGACAGGAAGTAAGGGGAACTCTGTAACAGACAGGAACTAAGGGGAACTCTGTAACAGTCAGGAAGTAAGGGGAACTCTGTAACAGACAGGAAGTAAGGGGAGGAGGGGGAACTCTGTAACAGACAGGAAGTAAGGAGAACTCTGTAACAGACAGGAAGTAAGGGGAACTCTGTAACAGACAGGAAGTAAGGAGAACTCTGTAACAGACAGGAAGTAAGAAGAACTCTGTAACAGACAGGAAGTAAGGGGAACTCTGTAACAGACAGGAAGTAAGGGTAACTCTGTAACAGACGGGAAGTAAGGGGAACTCTGTAACAGACGGGAAGTAAGGGGAACTCTGTAACAGACAGGAAGTAAGGGGGACTCTGTAACAGACAGGAAGTAAGGGGAACTCTGTAACAGACAGGAAGTAAGGGGAACTCTGTAACAGACAGGAAGTAAGGGGAACTCTGTAACAGACAGGAAGTAAGGAGAACTCTGTAACAGACAGGAAGTAGGGGAACTCTATAACAGACAGGAAGTAAGGGGAACTCTGTAACAGACAGGAAGTAAGGGGAAATCTCTAACAGAAAGGAAGTAAGGGGAACTCTGTAACAGACAGGAAGTAAGGGGAGGAAGGGGAACTCTGTTACAGACAGGAAGTAAGGGGAACTCTGTACAAAACAGGAAGTAAGGGGAACTCTGTAACAGACAGGAAGTAAAGGGAACTCTGTAACGGACAGGAAGTAAGAGGAACTCTGTAACAGACAGGAAGTAAGGGGAACTCTGTAACAGACAGGAAGTAAGGGGAACTCTGTAACTGACAGGAAGTAAGGGGAACTCTGTAACAGACAGGAAGTAAGGGGAACTCTGTAACAGTCAGGAAGTAAGGGGAACTCTGTAACAGACAGGAAGTAAGGGGAACTCTGTAACAGACAGGAAGTAAGGGGAACTCTGTAACAGACAGGAAGTAAGGGGAGGAGGGGGAACTCTGTAACAGACAGGAAGTAAGGGGAACTCTGTAACAGACAGGAAGTAAGAGAACTCTGTAACAGACAGGAAGTAAGGGGAACTCTGTAACAGACAGGAAGTAAGGATAACTCTGTAACAGACAGGAAGTAAGAGAACTCTGTAACAGACAGGAAGTAGGGGAACTCTGTAACAGACAGGAAGTAAGGAGAACTATGTAACAGACAGGAAGTAGGGGAACTCTGTAACAGACAGGAAGTAAGGGGAACTCTGTAACAGACAGGAAGTAAGGGTAACTCTGTAACAGACGGGAAGTAAGGGTAACTCTGTAACAGACGGGAAGTAAGGGGAACTCTGTAACAGACAGGAAGTAAGGAGAACTCTGTAACAGACAGGAAGTAAGGGGAACTCTGTAACAGACAGGAAGTAAGGGGAACTCTGTAACAGACAGGAAGTAAGGGAAACTCTGTAACAGACAGAAAGTAAGGGGAACTCTGTAACAGACAGGAAGAAAGGGGGACCTCTGTAACAGACAGGAAGTAAGGGAAACTCTATAACAGACAGGAAGTAAGGGAAACTCTGTAACAGACAGAAAGTAAGGAGAACTCTGTAACAGACAGGAAGTAAGGGGAACTGTGTAACAGACAGGAAGTAAGGGGAACTCTGTAAAAGACAGGAAGTAGGGGAACTCTATAACATACAAGAAGTAAGGGGAACTCTGTAACAGACAGGAAGTAAGGGGGACTCTGTAACAGACAGGAAGTAAGGGGGACTCTGTAACAGACAGGAAGTAAGGGGAACTCTGTAACAGACAGGAAGTAAGGGGAACTCTGTAACAGACAGGAAGTAGGGGAACTCTGTAACAGACAGGAAGTAAGGAGAACTCTGTAACAGACAGGAAGTAGGGGAACTCTGTAACAGACAGGAAGTAAGCGGAACTCTGTAACAGACAGGAAGAAGGGGAACTCTGTAACAGACAGGAAGTAAGGGGAACTCTGTAACAGACAGGAAGTAAAGGGAACTCTGTAACAGACAGGAAGTAAGCGGAACTCTGTAAAAGACGGGAAGTAAGGGGAACTCTGTAACAGACGGGAAGTAAGGGGAACTCTGTAACAGACAGGAAGTAAGGGGAACTCTGTAAAAGACGGGAAGTAAGGGGAACTCTGTAACAGACAGGAAGTAAGGGAAACTCTATAACAGACAGAAAGTAAGGAGAACTCTGTAACAGACAGGAAGTAAGGGGAACTCTGTAACAGACAGGAAGTAAGGGGAACTCTGTAACAGACAGGAAGTAAGGGGAACTCTGTAACAGACAGGAAGTAGGGGAACTCTATAACAGACAGGAAGTAAGGGGAACTCTGTAACAGACAGGAAGTAAGGGAAACTCTGTAACAGACGGGAAGTAAGGTGAACTCTGTAACAGACAGGAAGTAAGGGGAACTCTGTAACAGACAGGAAGTAAGGGGAACTCTGTAAAAGACGGGAAGTAAGGGGAACTCTGTAACAGACAGGAAGTAAGGGGAACTCTGTAAAAGACGGGAAGTAAGGGGAACTCTGTAACAGACGGGAAGTAAGGAGAACTCTGTAACAGACAGGAAGTAAGGGGAACTCTGTAACAGACAGGAAGTAAGGGAAACTCTGTAACAGACGGGAAGTAAGGGGAACTCTGTAACAGACAGGAAGTAAGGAGAACTCTGTAACAGACAGGAAGTAAGGAGAACTCTGTAACAGACAGGAAGTAAGGGGAACTCTGTAACGGACAGGAAGTAAGGGGAACTCTGTAACAGACAGCAAGTAAGGGGAACTCTGTAACAGACAGGAAGTAAGGGGAACTCTGTAACAGACAGGAAGGGGAGGAAGGGGAAATCTGTAACAGACAGGAAGTAAGGGGAACTCTGTAACAGACAGGAAGTAAGAGGAACTCTGTAACAGACAGGAAGTAAGGAGAACTCTGTAATAGACAGGAAGTAAGGGGATCTCTGTAATAGACAGGAAGTAAGGGGAACTCTGGAACAGACAGGAAGTAGGGGAACTCTATAACAGACAGGTAGTAAGGGGAACTCTGTAACAGACAGGAAGTACGGGGAACTCTGTAACAGACAGGAAGTAAGGGGAGGAAGGGGAACTCTGTAACAGACAGGAAGTAAGGGGAACTCTGTAACAGACAGGAAGTAAGGGGAACTCTGTAACAGACAGGAAGTAAGGGGAACTCTGTAACATACAGGAAGTAAAGGGAACTCTGTAACGGACAGGAAGTAAGAGGAACTCTGTAACAGACAGGAAGTAAGGAGAACTCTGTAACAGACAGGAAGTAAAGGGAACTCTGTAACAGACAGGAAGTAAAGGGAACTCTGTAACAGACAGGAAGTAAGGGGAGGAAGGGGAACTCTGTGACAGACAGGAAGTAAGGGGAACTCTGTAACAGACAGGAAGTAAGGGGAACTCTGTAACAGACAGGAAGTAAGGGGAGGAAGGGGAACTCTGTAACAGACAGGAAGTAAAGGGAACTCTGTAACAGACAGGAAGTAAGGGGAACTCTGTAACAGACAGGAAGTAAGGGGAACTCTGTAACAGACAGGAAGTAAAGGGAACTCTGTAATGGACAGGAAGTAAGAACTCTGTAACAGACAGGAAGTAAGGGGAACTCTGTAACAGACAGGAAGTAAGGGGAACTCTGTAACAGACAGGAAGTAAGGGGAACTCTGTAACAGACAGGAAGTAAGGGGAACTCTGTAACAGACAGGAAGTAAGGAGAACTCTGTAACAGACAGGAAGTAGGGGAACTCTGTAACAGACAGGAAGTAAGGAGAACTCTGTAACAGACAGGAAGTAGGGGAACTCTGTAACAGACAGGAAGTAAGGGGAACTCTGTAACAGACAGGAAGAAGGGGAACTCTGTAACAGACAGGAAGTAAGGGGAACTCTGTAACAGACAGGAAGTAAGGGGAACTCTGTAACAGACAGGAAGTAAGGGGAACTCTGTAAAAGACGGGAAGTAAGGGGAACTCTGTAACAGACAGGAAGTAAGGGGAACTCTGTAACAGACAGGAAGTAAGGGGAACTCTGTAAAAGACGGGAAGTAAGGGGAACTCTGTAACAGACAGGAAGTAAGGGAAACTCTATAACAGACAGAAAGTAAGGAGAACTCGGTAACAGACAGGAAGTAAGGGGAACTCTGTAACAGACAGGAAGTAAGGGGAACTCTGTAACAGACAGGAAGTAAGGGGAACTCTGTAACAGACAGGAAGTAGGGGAACTCTATAACAGACAGGAAGTAAGGGGAACTCTGTAACAGACAGGAAGTAAGGGGGACTCTGTAACAGACAGGAAGTAAGGGGAACTCTGTAACAGACAGGAAGTAAGGGGAACTCTGTAACAGACAGGAAGTAAGGGGAACTCTGTAACAGACAGGAAGTAAGGAGAACTCTGTAACAGACAGGAAGTAAGGGGAACTCTGTAACAGACAGGAAGTAAGGGGAACTCTGTAAAAGACGGGAAGTAAGGGGAACTCTGTAACAGACGGGAAGTAAGGAGAACTCTGTAACAGACAGTAAGTAAGGGGAACTCTGTAACAGACAGGAAGTAAGGGAAACTCTGTAACAGACGGGAAGTAAGGGGAACTCTGTAACAGACAGGAAGTAAGGGGAACTCTGTAACAGACAGGAAGTAAGGGGAACTCTGTAAAAGATGGGAAGTAAGGGGAACTCTGTAACAGACAGGAAGTAAGGGGAACTCTGTAAAAGACGGGAAGTAAGGGGAACTCTGTAACAGACGGGAAGTAAGGAGAACTCTGTAACAGACAGGAAGTAAGGGGAACTCTGTAACAGACAGGAAGTAAGGGAAACTCTGTAACAGACGGGAAGTAAGGGGAACTCTGTAACAGACAGGAAGTAAGGAGAACTCTGTAACAGACAGGAAGTAAGGAGAACTCTGTAACAGACAGGAAGTAAGGGGAACTCTGTAACGGACAGGAAGTAAGGGGAACTCTGTAACAGACAGCAAGTAAGGGGAACTCTGTAACAGACAGGAAGTAAGGGGAACTCTGTAACAGACAGGTAGTAAGGGGAACTCTGTAATAGACAGGAAGTAAGGGGAGGAGGGGAAACTCTGTAACAGACAGGAAGTAAGGGGAACTCTGTAACAGACAGGAAGTAAGGGGAACTCTGTAATGAACAGGAAGTAGGGGAACTCTATAACAGACAGGAAGTGGAACTCTGTAACAGACAGGAAGTAAGGGGAACTCTGTAACAGACAGGAAGGGGAGGAAGGGGAAATCTGTAACAGACAGGAAGTAAGGGGAACTCTGTAACAGACAGGAAGTAAGAGGAACTCTGTAACAGACAGGAAGTAAGGAGAACTCTGTAATAGACAGGAAGTAAGGGGATCTCTGTAATAGACAGGAAGTAAGGGGAACTCTGGAACAGACAGGAAGTAGGGGAACTCTATAACAGACAAGTAGTAAGGGGAACTCTGTAACAGACAGGAAGTAAGGGGAACTCTGTAACAGACAGGAAGTAAGGGGAGGAAGGGGAACTCTGTAACAGACAGGAAGTAAGGGGAACTCTGTAACAGACAGGAAGTAAGGGGAACTCTGTAACAGACAGGAAGTAAGGGGAACTCTGTAACAGACAGGAAGTAAAGGGAACTCTGTAACGGACAGGAAGTAAGAGGAACTCTGTAACAGACAGGAAGTAAGGGGAACTCTGTAACAGACAGGAAGTAAGGGGAACTCTGTAACAGACAGGAAGTAAGGGGAACTCTGTAACAGACAGGAAGTAAGAGGAACTCTGTAACAGACAGGAAGTAAGGAGAACTCTGTAATAGACAGGAAGTAAGGGGAATTCTGTAATAGACAGGAAGTAAGGGGAACTCTGTAACAGACAGGAAGTATGGGAACTCTATAACAGACAGGAAGTAAGGGAGACTCTGTAACAGACAGGAAGTAAGGGGAACTCTGTAACAGACAGGAAGTAAGGGGAACTCTGTAACAGACAGGAAGTAAGGGGAGGAAGGGGAACTCTGTAACAGACAGGAAGTAAGGGGAACTCTGTAACAGACAGGAAGTAAAGGGAACTCTGTAACGGACAGGAAGTAAGGGGAACTCTGTAACAGACAGGAAGTAAAGGGAACTCTGTAACGGACAGGAAGTAAGAGGAACTCTGTAACAGACAGGAAGTAAGGGGAACTCTGTAACAGACAGGAAGTAAGGGGAACTCTGTAACAGACAGGAAGTAAGGGGAACTCTGTAACAGACAGGAAGTAAGAGGAACTCTGTAACAGACAGGAAGTAAGGAGAACTCTGTAATAGACAGGAAGTAAGGGGAATTCTGTAATAGACAGGAAGTAAGGGGAACTCTGTAACAGACAGGAAGTATGGGAACTCTATAACAGACAGGAAGTAAGGGAGACTCTGTAACAGACAGGAAGTAAGGGGAACTCTGTAACAGACAGGAAGTAAGGGGAACTCTGTAACAGACAGGAAGTAAGGGGAGGAAGGGGAACTCTGTAACAGACAGGAAGTAAAGGGAACTCTGTAACAGAGAGGAAGTAAGGGGAACTCTGTAACAGACAGGAAGTAAGGGGAACTCTGTAACAGACAGGAAGTAAAGGGAACTCTATAATGGACAGGAAGTAAGAACTCTGTAACCGACAGGAAGTAAGGGGAACTCTGTAACAGACAGGAAGTAAGGGGAACTCTGTAACAGACAGGAAGAAAGGGGAACTCTGTAACAGACAGGAAGTAAGGGTAGGAGGGGGAACTCTGTAACAGACAGGAAGTAAGGGGAACTCTGTAACAGACAGGAAGAAAGGGGAACTCTGTAACAGACAGGAAGTAGGGGAACTCTATAACAGACAGGAAGTAAGAGGAACTCTGTAACAGACAGGAAGTAAGGGGAACTCTGTAACAGACAGGAAGTAAGGGAAACTCTGTAACAGACAGGAAGTAAGGGGAGGAAGGGGAAATCTGTAACAGACAGGAAGTAAGGGGAACTCTGTAACAGACAGGAAGTAAGAGGAACTCTGTAACAGACAGGAAGTAAGGAGAACTCTGTAATAGACAGGAAGTAAGGGGAACTCTGTAATAGACAGGAAGTAAGGGGAACTCTGTAACAGACATGAAGTAAGGAAAATTCTGTAACTAGGGTTGCCACCTCTCCGGGATTCACCCGGACAGTTTGGGTCTGGAATCATGCGTCCGGGTTTCAGACTGCCTAAAACCCAGACACATTATTTAGACTGGACTATGGCTTCCCAGCAGGGTTGCTGGCTGCAGGTGTCTAAGCTGAGAGTGTCTGTTACTCTTTCACAGAGCCTAAAGCCAAAACTAACAAACTATCATCCCCCCACATACACACAGATGGGAGAGGAGAGAGGGCTCAATCTTCACCTCCTCCCTCCCCACCCCCGCCCCTCTGTGTCTGCTCAACACTCCAAATTTCCAACCCCAACTTTCCTTTTCTGAGGCATAGCGCCGGGGATTGAAGTCCAGCAGCCTCAGATACATCTGGATGAGAGGTGCTGACTGTCAAGGGGTGAGTGAGCTCACCATCCATCCCTGTCTGTGACTGAAGTCTCCCCCCTTCTCGCTCCTGCCTCTGAATGAGTACACTAAGGGGAATCAGGGTCCTCAGAGCACCCCTTACATCAGAGTTCCCCTTTACACCAGAGGCCACAGTATTCAACCTTACATCAGAGTTCCCCTTTACACCAGAGGCCACAGTATTCGCCCTTACATCAGTGTTCCCCTTTACACCAGAGTCCACAGTATTCCCCCTTACATCAGAGATCCCCTTTACACCAGAGGCCACAGTATTCATCCTTACATCAGAGTTCGCTTTTACACCAGAGTCCACAGTATTCCCCCTTACATCAGAGTTCCCCTTTACACCAGAGTCCACAGTATTCCCCCTTACATCAGAGTTCCCCTTTACACCAGAGTCCACAGTATTCCCCCTTACATCAGAGTTCCCCTTTACACCAGAGTCCACAGTATTCCCCCTTACATCAGAGTTCCCCTTTACACCAGAGTCCACAGTATTCCCCCTTACATCAGAGTTCCCCTTTACACCAGAGTCCACAGTATTCCCCCTTACATCAGAGTTCCCCTTTACACCAGAGTCCACAGTATTCATCCTTACATCAGAGTTCCCCTTTATACCAGAGGCCACAGTATTCCCCCTTACATCAGAGTTCCCCTTTACACCAGAGTTCACAGTATTCCCCCTTACATCAGAGTTCCCCTTTACACCAGAGTCCACAGTATTCATCCTTACATCAGAGTTCCCCTTTACACCAGAGTCCACAGTATTCACCCTTACATCAGAGTTCCCCTTTACACCAGAGGCCACAGTATTCATCCTTACATCAGAGTTCCCCTTTACACCAGAGTCCACAGTATTCACCCTTACATCAGAACACCAGAGGCCACAGTATTCCCCCTTACATCAGAGTTCCCCTTTACACCAGAGTCCACAGTATTCAACGTTACATCAGAGTTCCCCTTTACACCAGAGTCCACAGTATTCCCCCTTACATCAGAGTTCCCCTTTACACCAGAGTCCACAGTATTCCCCCTTACATCAGAGTTCCCCTTTACACCAGAGTCCACAGTATTCCCCCTTACATCAGAGTTCCCCTTTATACCCGAGGCCACAGTATTTCCCCTTACATCAGAGTTCCCCTTTACACCAGAGTCCACAGTATTCCCCCTTACATCAGAGTTCCCCTTTACACCAGAGGCCACAGTATTCCCCCTTACATCAGAGTTCCCCTTTACACCAGAGTCCACAGTATTCCCCCTTACATCAGAGTTCCCCTTTACACCAGAGTCCACAGTATTCCCCCTTACATCAGAGTTCCCCTTTACACCAGAGTCCACAGTATTCCCCCTTACATCAGAGTTCCCCTTTACACCAGAGTCCACAATATTCATCCTTACATCAGAGTTCCCCTTTACACCAGAGTCCACAGTATTCCCTCTTACATCAGAGTTCCCCTTTACACCAGAGTCCACAGTATTCCCCCTTACATTAGAGTTCCCCTTTACACCAGAGTCCACAGTATTCCCCCTTACATCAGAGTTCCCCATTTCACCAGAGTCCACAGTATTCACCCTTACATCAGAGTTCCCCTTTATACCAGAGTCCACAGTATTCCCCCTTACATCAGAGTTCCCCTTTACACCAGAGTCCACAGTATTCCCCCTTACATCAGAGTTCCCCGTTACACCAGAGTCCACAGTATTCATCCTTACATCAGAGTTCCCCTTTACACCAGAGGCCACAGTATTCCCCCTTACATCAGAGTTCCCCTTTACACCAGAGTGCACAGTATTCCCCCTTACATCAGAGTTCCCCTTTATACCAGAGTCCACAGTATTCCCCTTTATATCAGAGTTCCCCTTTATACCAGAGTCCACAGTATTCCCCCATACATCAGAGTTCCCCTTTACACCAGAGTCCACAGTATTCAACGTTACATCAGAGTTCCCCTTTACACCAGAGTCCACAGTATTCCCCCTTACATCAGAGTTCCCCTTTACACCAGAGTCCACAGTATTCCCCCTTACATCAGAGTTCCCCTTTACACCAGAGTCCACAGTATTCCCCCTTACATCAGAGTTCCCCTTTATACCCGAGGCCACAGTATTTCCCCTTACATCAGAGTTCCCCTTTACACCAGAGTCCACAGTATTCCCCCTTACATCAGAGTTCCCCTTTACACCAGAGGCCACAGTATTCCCCCTTACATCAGAGTTCCCCTTTACACCAGAGTCCACAGTATTCCCCCTTACATCAGAGTTCCCCTTTACACCAGAGTCCACAGTATTCCCCCTTACATCAGAGTTCCCCTTTACACCAGAGTCCACAGTATTCCCCCTTACATCAGAGTTCCCCTTTACACCAGAGTCCACAATATTCATCCTTACATCAGAGTTCCCCTTTACACCAGAGTCCACAGTATTCCCTCTTACATCAGAGTTCCCCTTTACACCAGAGTCCACAGTATTCCCCCTTACATTAGAGTTCCCCTTTACACCAGAGTCCACAGTATTCCCCCTTACATCAGAGTTCCCCATTTCACCAGAGTCCACAGTATTCACCCTTACATCAGAGTTCCCCTTTATACCAGAGTCCACAGTATTCCCCCTTACATCAGAGTTCCCCTTTACACCAGAGTCCACAGTATTCCCCCTTACATCAGAGTTCCCCGTTACACCAGAGTCCACAGTATTCATCCTTACATCAGAGTTCCCCTTTACACCAGAGGCCACAGTATTCCCCCTTACATCAGAGTTCCCCTTTACACCAGAGTGCACAGTATTCCCCCTTACATCAGAGTTCCCCTTTATACCAGAGTCCACAGTATTCCCCTTTATATCAGAGTTCCCCTTTATACCAGAGTCCACAGTATTCCCCCATACATCAGAGTTCCCCTTTACACCAGAGGCCACAGTATTCCCCCTTACATCAGAGTTCCCCTTTACACCAGAGTCCACAGTATTCCCCCTTACATCAGAGTTCCCCTTTACACCAGAGTCCACAGTATTCCCCCTTACATCAGAGTTCCCCTTTACACCAGAGTCCACAGTATTCCCCCTTACATCAGAGTTCCCCTTTACACCAGAGTCCACAGTATTCCTCCTTACATCAGAGTTCCCCTTTACACCAGAGGCCACAGTATTCATCCTTACATCAGAGTTCCCCGTTACACCAGAGTCCACAGTATTCCCCCTTACATCAGAGTTCCCCTTTACACCAGAGTCCACAGTATTCCCTCTTACATCGGAGTTCCCTTTTACACCAGAGTCCACAGTATTCCCTCTTACATCAGAGTTCCCCTTTACACCAGAGGCCACAGTATTCCCCCTTACTTTAGAGTTCCCCTTTACACCAGAATCCACAGTATTCCCCCTTACATCAGAGTTCCCCTTTACACCAGAGTCCACAGTATTCCCCCTTACATCAGAGTTCCCCTTTACACCAGAGTCCACAGTATTCCCCCTTATATCAGAGTTCCCCTTTACACCAGAGTCCACAGTATTCCCCCTTACATCAGAGTTCCCCTTTACACCAGAGGTCCCCTTTACACCAGAGGCCACAGTATTCCCCCTTACTTTAGAGTTCCCCTTTACACCAGAATCCACAGTATTCCCCCTTACATCAGAGTTCCCCTTTACACCAGAGTCCACAGTATTCCCCCTTACATCAGAGTTCCCCTTTACACCAGAGTCCACAGTATTCCCCCTTATATCAGAGTTCCCCTTTACACCAGAGTCCACAGTATTCCCCCCTTACATCAGAGTTCCCCTTTACACCAGAGTCCACAGTGTTCAACCTTACATCAGAGTTCCCCTTTACACCAGAGGCCACAGTATTCAACCTTACATCAGAGTTCCCCTTTACACCAGAGTACACAGTATTCCCCCTTACATCAGAGTTCCCCTTTACACCAGAGTCCACAGTATTCCCCCCTTACATCAGAGTTCCCCTTTACACCAGAGTCCACAGTATTCCCCCTTACATCAGAGTTCCCCTTTACACCAGAGTCCACAGTATTCCCCCTTACATCAGAGTTCCCCTTTACACCAGAGGCCACAGTATTCCCCCTTACATCAGAGTTCCCCTTTACACCAGAGGTCCCCTTTACACCAGAGGCCACAGTATTCCCCCATACATCAGAGTTCCCCTTTACACCAGAGTCCACAGTATCCCCCCTTACATCAGAGTTCCCCTTTACACCAGAGGCCACAGTATTCCCTCTTACATCAGAGTTCCCCTTTACACCAGAGGCCACAGTATTCCCCCTTACATCAGATTTCCCCTTTACACCAGAGTCCACAGTATTCCCCCATACATCAGAGTTCCCCTTTACACCAGAGTCCACAGTATCCCCCCTTACATCAGAATTCCCCTTTACACCAGAGGCCACAGTATTCCCTCTTACATCAGAGTTCCCCTTTACACCAGAGGCCACAGTATTCCCCCTTACATTAGAGTTCCCCTTTACACCAGAGTCCACAGTATTCCCCCTTACATCAGAGTTCCCCTTTATACCAGAGTCCACAGTATTCCCCCTTACATCAGAGTTCCCCTTTATACCAGAGGCCACAGTATTCCCCCTTACATCAGAGTTCCCATTTACACCAGAGGCCACAGTATTCCCCCTTACATCAGAGTTCCCCTTTACACCAGAGTCCACAGTATTCCCCCTTACATCAGAGTTCCCCTTTATACCAGAGTCCACAGTATTCCCCCTTACATCAGAGTTCCCCTTTATACCAGAGGCCACAGTATTCCCCCTTACATCAGAGTTCCCATTTACACCAGAGGCCACAGTATTCCCCCTTACATCAGAGTTCCCCGTTACACCAGAGTCCACAGTATTCCCCCTTACATCAGAGTTTCCCTTTATACCAGAGTCCACAGTATTCCCCCATACATCAGAGTTCCCCTTTACACCAGAGGCCACAGTATTCATCCTTACATCAGAGTTCCCCTTTACACCAGAGTCCACAGTATTCATCATTACATCAGATTTCCCCTTTACACCAGAGGCCACAGTATTCCCACTTACATCAGAGTTCCCCTTTACACCAGAGGCCACAGTATTCCCCCTTACATCAGAGTTCCCCTTTATACCAGAGGCCACAGTATTCCCCCTTACATCAGAGTTCCCATTTACACCAGAGGCCACAGTATTCCCCCTTACATCAGAGTTCCCCTTTACACCAGAGTCCACAGTATTCCCCCTTACATCAGAGTTCCCCTTTACATCAGAGTCCACAGTATTCCTCCTTACATCAGAGTTCCCCTTTACACCAGAGTCCACAATATTCCCCCTTACATCAGAGTTCCCCTTTACACCAGAGTCCACAGTATTCCTCCTTACATCAGAGTTCCCCTTTACACCAGAGTCCACAGTATTCCCCCTTACATCAGAGTTCCCCTTTATACCAGAGTCCACAGTATTCCCTCTTACATCGGAGTTCCCTTTTACACCAGAGTCCACAGTATTCCCTCTTACATCAGAGTTCCCCTTTACACCAGAGTCCACAGTATTCCCCCTTACATCAGAGTTCCCCTTTACACCAGAGTCCACAGTATTCCCCCTTACATCAGAGTTCCCCTTTACACCAGAGTCCACAGTATTCCCCCTTACATCAGAGTTCCCCTTTACACCATAGTCCACAGTATTGCCCTTTACATCAGAGTTCCCCTTTACACCAGAGTCCACAGTATTCCCCCTTACATCAGAGTTCCCCTTTACACCAGAGTCCACAGTGTTCAACCTTACATCAGAGTTCCCCTTTACACCAGAGTCCACAGTATTCATCCTTACATCAGAGTTCCCCTTTACACCAGAGTCCACAGTATTCCCCCTTACATCAGAGTTCCCCTTTACACCAGAGTCCACAGTATTCCCCCCTTACATCAGAGTTCCCCTTTACACCAGAGGCCACAGTATTCAACCTTACATCAGAGTTCCCCTTTACACCAGAGTCCACAGTATTCCCCCTTACATCAGAGTTCCCCTTTACACCAGAGGCCACAGTATTCCCCCTTACATCAGAGTTCCCCTTTACACCAGAGGCCACAGTATTCCCCCTTACATCAGAGTTCCCCTTTACACCAGAGTCCACAGTATTCCCCCTTACATCAGAGTTCCCCGTTACACCAGAGTCCACAGTATTCCCCCTTACATCAGAGTTTCCCTTCATACCAGAGTCCACAGTATTCCCTCATACATCAGAGTTCCCCTTTACACCAGAGGCCACAGTATTCATCCTTACATCAGAGTTCCCCTTTATACCAGAGTCCACAGTATTCCCTCATACATCAGAGTTCCCCTTTACACCAGAGGCCACAGTATTCATCCTTACATCAGAGTTCCCCTTTATACCAGAGTGCACAGTATTCCCCCTTACATCAGAGTTCCCCTTTACACCAGAGGCCACAGTATTCATCCTTACATCAGAGTTCCCCTTTACACCAGAGTCCACAGTATTCATCCTTACATCAGAGTTCCCCTTTACACCAGAGGCCACAGTATTCCCCCTTACATCAGAGTTCCCCTTTACACCAGAGTGCACAGTATTCCCCCTTACATCAGAGTTCCCCTTTATACCAGAGTGCACAGTATTCCCCCTTACATCAGAGTTCCCCTTTACACCAGAGTCCACAGTATTCCCCCTTACATCAGAGTTCCCCTTTATACCAGAGTCCACAGTATTCCCCCTTACATCAGAGTTCCCCTTTACACCAGAGTCCACAGTATTCCCCCTTACATCAGAGTTCCCCTTTATACCAGAGTCCACAGTATTCCCCCTTACATCAGAGTTCCCCTTTACACCAGAGTCCACAGTATTCCCCCTTACATCAGAGTTCCCCTTTACACCAGAGTCCACAGTATTCCCCCTTACATCAGAGTTCCCCTTTATACCAGAGTCCACAGTATTCCCCCTTACATCAGAGTTCCCCTTTACACCAGAGTCCACAGTATTCCCCCTTACATCAGAGTTCCCCTTTACACCAGAGGTCCCCTTTACACCAGAGGCCACAGTATTCAACGTTACATCAGAGTTCCCCTTTACACCAGAGTCCACAGTATTCAACGTTACATCAGAGTTCCCCTTTACACCAGAGACCACAGTATTCCCCCTTACATCAGAGTTCCCCTTTACACCAGAGTCCACAGTATCCCCCCTTACATCAGAGTTCCCCTTTACACCAGAGGCCACAGTATTCCCCCTTACATCAGAGTTCCCCTTTACACCAGAGTCCACAGTATCCCCCCTTACATCAGAGTTCCCCTTTACACCAGAGGCCACAGTATTCCCCCTTACATCAGAGTTCCCCTTTACACCGGAGACCACAGTATTCCCCCTTACATCAGAGTTCCCCTTTACACCAGAGTCCACAGTATCCCCCCTTACATCAGAGTTCCCCTTTACACCAGAGGCCACAGTATTCCCCCTTACATCAGAGTTCCCCTTTACACCAGAGGCCACAGTATTCCCCCTTACATAAGCGTCCCCCTTCACATCAGAGTTCTCAGTGTTCCCCCGTAAATCAGGGTTCCCAGTGCATCCCTTATGTCAGATTCCCCAGAGTTCTCCCTTACATCAGAGTCTGCAGAGTCCCCCCTTATAGTGAAAGGGAACTTTGCGAGTTCAGATATAAAAGGGGGACTCTGTGGACTCTGATGTAAAGGGGGACTCGTGTTATTAACTTCATATGATTAGAAATGTTATTTAATAGCAAAATATATCTATAGATTATACTATAAAAAAAATGCTGTGCACCGCTAAAGTGTTCGGGTTTTACTTGAAGAAAAGGTGGCAACCCCATCTGTAACAGACAGGAAGTAGGGGAACTCTGTAACAGACAGGAAGTAGGGGAACTCTGTAACAGACAGAAAGTAGGGGAACTCTGTAACAGACAGGAAGTAAGGGGAACTCTGTAACAGACAGGAAGTAGGGGAACTCTGTAACAGACAGGAAGTAAGGGGAACTCTGTAACAGACAGGAAGTAGGGGAACTTTGTAACAGACAGGAAGTAGGGGAACTCTGTAACAGACAGGAAGTAGGGGAACTCTGTAACAGACAGGAAGTAAGGGGAACACTGTAACAGACAGGAAGTAAGGGGAACGCTGTAACAAACAGGAAGTAAGGGGGAACGCTGTAACAGACAGGAAGTAAGGGGAGGAAGGGGAACTCTATAACAGACAGGAAGTAGGGGAACTTTGTAACAGACAGGAAGTAGGGGAACTCTGTAACAGACAGGAAGTAGGGGAACTCTGTAACAGACAGGAAGTAGGGGAACTCTGTAACAGACAGGAAGTAAGGGGAACTCTGTAACAGACAGAAAGTAGGGGAACTTTGTAACAGACAGGAAGTAAGGGGAAATTTGTAACAGACAAGAAGTAGGGGAACTCTGTAACAGACAGGAAGTAGGGGAACTCTGTAACAGACAGGAAGTAGGGGGAATTCTGTAACAGACAGAAAGTAGAGGAACGCTGTAACAGACAGAAAGTAGGGGAACTTTGTAACAGACAGGAAGTAAGGGGAACTTTGTAACAGACAGGAAGTAGGGGAACTCTGTAACAGACAGGAAGTAGGGGAACTCTGTAACAGACAGGAAGTAAGGGGAACGCTGTAACAGACAGGAAGTAGGGGAACACTGTAAAAGACAGGAAGTAAGGGGGAACGCTGTAACACACAGGAAGTAAGGGGAGGAAGGGGAACTCTGTAACAGACAGGAAGTAGGGGAACTTTGTAACAGACAGGAAGTAAGGGGAACTTTGTAACAGACAGGAAGTAAGGCGAACTTTGTAACAGTTAGGAAGCAAGGGGAACTTTGTAAAAGACAGGAAGTAAGGGGGAACTTTGTAACAGACAGGAAGTAAGAGGAACTTTGTAACAGACAGGAAGTAAGGAGAACTCTGTAACCGACAGGAAGTAAGGGAAACTCTGTAACAGACAGCAAGTAAGGGGAGGAAGGGGAACTCTGTAACAGACAGGAAGTAGGGGAACTCTGTAACAGACAGGAAGTAAGGAGAACTCTGTAACAGACAGGAAGTAAGGGGAACTCTGTAACAGACAAGAACTAAGGAGAACTCTACAACAGACAGGAAGTAAGGAGGAACTCTGTAACAGACAGGAAGTAAGGGGAACTCTGTAACAGACAGGAAGTAAGGAGAACTCTGTAACAGACAGGAAGTTAGGAGAATTCTGTAACCAGAGGCCACAGTATCCCCCCTTACATCAGAGTTCCCCTTTACATCAGAGTTCTCAGTGTCCCCCCTTAAATCAGGGTTCCCAGTGCATCCCTTATGTCAGATTCCCCAGAGTTCTCCCTTACATCAGAGTCTGCAGAGTCCCCCCTTATAGTGAAAGGGAACTTTGCGAGTTCAGATATAAAAGGGGAACTCTGTGGACTCTGATGTAAAGGGGGACTCGTGTTATTAACTTCATAGAGAACTCTGTAACAGACAGGAAGTAGGGGAACACTGTAACAGACAGGAAGAAGAATTCTGTAACAGACAGGAAGTAAGGAGAACTCTGTAACAGACAGGAAGTAAGGTGAACTCTGTAACAGACAGGAAGTAAGGGGAACTCTGTAACAGACAGGAAGTAAGGGGAGGAAGGGGAACTCTGTAACAGACAGGAAGTAGGGGAACTGTGTAACAGACAGGAAGTAAGGAGAACTCTGTAACAGACAGGAAGTAAGGAGAACTCTGTAACCAACAGGAAGTAAGAACTCTGTAACAGACAGGAAGTAAGGGGAACTCTGTAACAGACAGGAAGTAAGGAGGAACTCTGTAACAGACAGGAAGTAAGGGGAATGCTGTAACAAACAGGAAGTAAGGAGAACTCTGCAACAGACAGGAAGTAAGGAGAACTCTATAACAGACAGGAAGTAAGGAGGAACTCTGTAACAGACAGAAAGTAAGGGGAACTCTATAACAGACAGGACGTAAGGGGGAACTCTCTAACAGACAGGAAGTAAGGAGGAACTCTAAAACAGACAGGAAGTAAGGGGGAACGCTGTAACAGACAGGAAGGGGGAACTCTCTAACAGACAGGAAGTAAGGGGAACTCTGTATCAGACAGGAAGTAGGGGAGCTTTGTAACAGACAGGAAGTAAGGCGAACTCTGTAACAGACAGGAGGTAGGGGAGCTCTGTAACAGACAGGAAGAAAGATGAACTCTGTAACAGACAGGAATTAAGGGGGAACTATTTAACAGGCAGGAAGTAAGGGGAACGTTGTAACATACAGGAAGTAAGGGGAACTCTGTAACAGAGAGGAAGTAAGGAGAACTCTGTAACAAACAGGTAGTAAGGAGAACTCTGTAACAGACAGGAAGTAAGGAGAACTCTATAACAGACAGGAAGTAGGGGAACTCTCTAACAGACAGGAAGTAGGGGAATTCTGTAACAGACAGGAAGTGGGGGAACTCTGTAACAGACAGGAAGTAGGGGAACTCTGTAACAGACAGGAAGTAAGGGGAATGCTGTAACAGACAGGAAGTAGGGGAACGCTGTAAAAGACAGGAAGTAAGGGGAACTTTGTAACAGACAGGAAGTAGGGGAACTCTGTAACAGACAGGAAGTAGGGGAACTCTGTAACAGACAGGAAGTAAGGGGAACGCTGTAACAGACAGGAAGTAGGGGAACGCTGTAAAAGACAGGAAGTAAGGGGGAACGCTGTAACAGACAGGAAGTAAGGGGAGGAAGGGGAACTCTGTAACAGACAGGAAGTAGGGGAACTTTGTAACAGACAGGAAGTAAGGGGAACTTTGTAACAGACAGGAAGTAAGGCGAACTTTGTAACAGTTAGGAAGCAAGGGGAACTTTGTAAAAGACAGGAAGTAAGGGGGAACTTTGTAACAGACAGGAAGTAAGAGGAACTTTGTAACAGACAGGAAGTAAGGAGAACTCTGTAACCGACAGGAAGTAAGGGAAACTCTGTAACAGACAGCAAGTAAGGGGAGGAAGGGGAACTCTGTAACAGACAGGAAGTAGGGGAACTCTGTAACAGACAGGAAGTAAGGAGAACTCTGTAACAGACAGGAAGTAAGGGGAACTCTGTAACAGACAAGAACTAAGGAGAACTCTACAACAGACAGGAAGTAAGGAGGAACTCTGTAACAGACAGGAAGTAAGGGGAACTCTGTAACAGACAGGAAGTAAGGAGAACTCTGTAACAGACAGGAAGTTATGAGAATTCTGTAACCAGAGGCCACAGTATCCCCCCTTACATCAGAGTTCCCCTTTACATCAGAGTTCTCAGTGTTCCCCCTTAAATCAGGGTTCCCAGTGCATCCCTTATGTCAGATTCCCCAGAGTTCTCCCTTACATCAGAGTCTGCAGAGTCCCCCCTTATAGTGAAAGGGAACTTTGCGAGTTCAGATATAAAAGGGGAACTCTGTGGACTCTGATGTAAAGGGGGACTCGTGTTATTAACTTCATAGAGAACTCTGTAACAGACAGGAAGTAGGGGAACACTGTAACAGACAGGAAGAAGAATTCTGTAACAGACAGGAAGTAAGGAGAACTCTGTAACAGACAGGAAGTAAGGTGAACTCTGTAACAGACAGGAAGTAAGGGGAACTCTGTAACAGACAGGAAGTAAGGGGAGGAAGGGGAACTCTGTAACAGACAGGAAGTAGGGGAACTGTGTAACAGACAGGAAGTAAGGAGAACTCTGTAACAGACAGGAAGTAAGGAGAACTCTGTAACCAACAGGAAGTAAGAACTCTGTAACAGACAGGAAGTAAGGGGAACTCTGTAACAGACAGGAAGTAAGGAGGAACTCTGTAACAGACAGGAAGTAAGGGGAATGCTGTAACAAACAGGAAGTAAGGAGAACTCTGCAACAGACAGGAAGTAAGGAGAACTCTATAACAGACAGGAAGTAAGGAGGAACTCTGTAACAGACAGAAAGTAAGGGGAACTCTATAACAGACAGGACGTAAGGGGGAACTCTCTAACAGACAGGAAGTAAGGAGGAACTCTATAACAGACAGGAAGTAAGGGGGAACGCTGTAACAGACAGGAAGGGAGAACTCTCTAACAGACAGGAAGTAAGGGGAACTCTGTATCAGACAGGAAGTAGGGGAGCTTTGTAACAGACAGGAAGTAAGGGGGAACTCTCTAACAGACAGGAAGTAAGGAGGAACTCTATAACAGACAGGAAGTAAGGGGGAACGCTGTAACAGACAGGAAGGGGGAACTCTCTAACAGACAGGATGTAAGGGGAACTCTGTATCAGACAGGAAGTAGGGGAGCTTTGTAACAGACAGGAAGTAAGGCGAACTCTGTAACAGACAGGAGGTAGGGGAGCTCTGTAACAGACAGGAAGAAAGATGAACTCTGTAACAGACAGGAATTAAGGGGGAACTATTTAACAGGCAGGAAGTAAGGGGAACGTTGTAACATACAGGAAGTAAGGGGAACTCTGTAACAGAGAGGAAGTAAGGAGAACTCTGTAACAAACAGGTAGTAAGGAGAACTCTGTAACAGACAGGAAGTAAGGAGAACTCTATAACAGACAGGAAGTAGGGGAACTCTCTAACAGACAGGAAGTAGGGGAACTCTGTAACAGACAGGAAGTGGGGGAACTCTGTAACAGACAGGAAGTAAGGGGGAACTCTATAACAGACAGGAAGAAAGGGGGAACTCTATAACAGACAGGAAGAAAGGGGGAACTCTGTAACAGACAGGAAGTAAGGGGAACTCTGTAACAGACAGGAAGTAAGGGGAACTCTGTAATATGAACACAGGCAGAAATAAAAAACCTTACAGGGATTCTAGCCTTCACCTAGTAGGTTGGATTTCTGTCTGTGTTCCTCTGACTTCCTATCTGTTAAAAATTGTCATCAGGTCAGGTTGTGAGGGGAAATCTCTCCAATGGAGCAACAGAGAGCAGTAAAACCCTGACAGGGGTTCTAATCCTTCCCTACTCCATCCAAAACTAAAAAATGTTTTGGCTGAACATATACTTTAACACGCATTGTGCCGGGGTTTATGTGTGTCTGTGAGGCTTTTCCTTGTAGCACAGTGATGAGAGTGTATTTTGTGGGTACAAGGACTGCGGCATATGTGCATTTTGCTCCTTTAAGTCCCTCCCACTTTCAGCCCATTATAGTCACACACAACGTTCTGCCCCTTTAATCGGCCCAATTATTAGAGCATAGGGGAGGGGACAGATATAGTTGGGGGGCAGGACTGGGGGTGCAGACAGTTTCAAGCAGACAAAGACAACTGTGTGAGAGAAGTAAACCTGGGCAGTTGGCAAGTGTGTGATATGTCACTGACACTGTTGGAGTCCTTCTTTACCCACCTTGTTCAGGCCCCTTTAATCCCATTTCCCATGACCCCCTGGGCTCCCACAATTCCCAGGACTCTTGGACACACCTAGTCCAGGTAACATCTAGGGGTATAAATCCCTCAGGTGCAGTGACTAGGCACGTTAGCTGTCACCAGGTGGGCTCCTCATTCATTGTTCCTGGTCCACCAGATGAGGGAGCAAGAGAATGCAGCTTCATCTGTGGAGGAGCCCTCAGCTAGTTGGCCTCAGAATAATGCCTTTCCAGTGGGGTGGCCCTGTATCTTCAGCTACCTCATTGTAGAGGCATCCCTGAGACTTCTGCCACTACCTGGACATCCAGACCAGAGAATCCTTTTGTCTTCCTCATGTGGTGTCTGTCTGGAGATCCTGTGGGTGGAGCCTGTCTGAAGATCCCTCTGGGTGGAGCCTTCCAGAGATGCCTGTGGGTGGAGCTTGTCCAGAAATCCCTATGGGTGGAGCCTGTTCAGAGATCCCTGTTGGTGGAGATTGTCCAGAAATCCCCATGGGTGGATTTCCCTGTTGGTGGAGACTTTGATGGATCTCTGTGGGTGGAGCCTGTCCAGAAATCCCTATAGGTGGAGCCTGTTCAGAGAACCCTATGGGTAGAGATGGTTTGGAGATCCCTGTGGGCATAGCCTGTCTGAAGATCCCTCTAGGTGGAGCCTTCTAGAAATCCCTGTGGGTGGAGGTTGTCCAGAAATCCCTATGGGTGGAGCCTTTACAGAGATCTCTGTGGGTAGAGCCTGTCCAGAAATCCCTGTGGGTGGAGCCTGTCTGGGGGTCCCTATGGGTAGAGCTTGTCCAGAGATCCTTGTGAGTGGAGCCTTCCAGAGAACTCTGTAGGTAGAGCCTGTCCAGAGATCCCTGTGAGTGGAGCTTGTTCAGAAGTCCCTATGGGTGGATTTCCCTGTGGGTTAAGCCTTCCAAGGATCCCTGTGGGTGGAGCCTGTTCTGAAATCCCTATGGGTGGAGCCTGTCCAGAGAATCCTGTGGGTGGAGCCTGTCTGGAGATCCCTGTGGGCATAGCCTGTCTGAAAATCCCTCTGGGTGGAGCCTTCCAGAGATCCCTGTGAGTGGAGGTTGTCCAGAAATCTCAATGGGTGGAGCCTGTCCAGAGAACTCAGCGGATGGAGCCTGTCTAGAGATCCCTGTAGAAGGAGCCTGTCCAAAGATCTCTGTGGGTAGAGTATGACTGAAGATCCCTGTGGGTGTAGCCTTCCAGAGAACTGTGTGGGTGGATCCTGTCTGGAGATCCCTGTGGGCATAGCCTGCCTAAAAATCCCTGTGGGTGAAGCCTTCCAGAGATCCCTGTGGGTGGAGCTTGTCTGTCTAGAAATTCCTATGGGTGGAGCTTGTCCAGAGATCCCTGTGGGTGGAGCTTGTTTGTCCAGAAATTCCTATGGGTGGAGCCTGTCCAGAGATCCCTGTGAGTGGAGCTTGTTCAGAAATCCCTATGAGTGGATTTCCCTGTGGGTTGAGCCTTCCAGGGATCCCTGTGGGTGGAGCCTGTTCTGAAATCCCCATGGGTGGAGCCTGTCCAGGGATCCCTGTGGGTGGAGTGTTGTGGAAATTTTATGAAGATGTATTTAATATGTATTGTCATGGTGTCTCCCAGTGTTAGTTCTCCCGCAGCTCTAAAGAGCAGACTGGGGCAGACTGACGCCAGTTGAGACCCGTTTTGGTAGTGAAAATCTTCCTGTAAGATGTAGAGAAGTGTTTGCATAGTGGGGATATGTCCACCAGTGAAGGGCCCCTGTGCAATGCACAGACGATCGTCTGGGGGGATGTGTTCACTCTGTGAAGAGATTATCGGTTATGGGGGATGTACGCTCATGTGTCTGATCAGCACATGGGAGGACTATGGCGTGTTCATGCAGATAATCTCCCATCCTCAGGAATGGTAGTATAATCCGGGTATGCGTTGTTCTCTGAAAAAATGGGAGTTTTTGTGTGCGTTGTGGTCGGGGTCAGTGTTCATGAGTCCTTAGGCCAGCCATGTGGTACAAGGGGCAGGGAATCATACACACTGCCCCTGCCCAGACACGCCCATAAACTCCCCTAGTCATTGTTCATTGGTTGAGATTTGTATAACTCCTCCTGTTTGAAGGAATGCCTGTGCTTGATTGGCCGATTGTGAAGCTAACAAGCTCTATTGTTAAGTACTATGAATAAACAACACAGAGTCTCCAGAAACGGGTCGGCCTGTGGAGCTAAGGATTCGAGGATGGTGGTCATGTCTGTTTTATTCAGGAAACACGGGTTTACTAATATGCGTTATACCAAAAGGCTGAAATGGTGCTTTATTAGTGCAGGAGACATGGATTACGCGTAGCGTAAAGTGGAATTTCCACGACAGAAGCATTTTCTGAAGATCCCTCTGGGTGGAGCCTTCCAGAGATCCCTGTGGGTGGAGGTTGTCCAGAAATCCCTGTGGGTGGAGCCTGTCCAGAGATCCCTGTGGATGGAGCCTGTCTAGAGATCCCTGTGGATGGACCCTGTCTAGAGATCTCTGTGGGTAGAGTTGTCCAGAGATCCTTGTGGGTGGAGCCTGTCCAGAGATCCTTGTGGGTGGAGTCTTTCCAGAGATCCCTGTGGATGGAGCCTGTTCAGAGATCCCTGTGGATGGAGCCTGTCCAGAGATCCCTGTGGATGGAGCCTGTCTGAAGATCCCTCTGGGTGGAGCATTCCAGAAATCCCTGTGGGTGGAGGTTGTCCAGATATCCCTGTGGGTGGAGCCTGTTCAGAGATCCCTGTGGGTGGAGTCTGTCCAGAGATCCCTGTGGGTGGAGCCTGTCTAGAGATCCCTGTGGATGGAGCCTGTCTGGAGATCCCTGTGGGTGGAGCCTGTCCAGAGCTCCCTGTGGATGGAGCCTGTCTAGAGATCCCTGTGGGTGGAGCCTGTCCAGAGATCCCTGTGGGTGGAGCCTGTCCAGAGATCCCTGTGGATGGAGCCTGTCTAGAGATCCCTTTGGATGGAGCCTGTCCAGAGATCCCTGTGGGTGGAGCCTGTCCAGAGATCCTTGTGGGTGGAGCCTGTCCAAAGATCCCTGTGGGTGGAGCCTGTCCAGAGCTCCCTGTGGGTGGAGTCTGTCCGGAGCTCCCTGTGGGTGGAGTCTGTCCACAGATCCCTGTGGGTGGAGTCTGTCCAGAGATCCCTGTGGATGGAACCTGTCCAAAGATCTCTGTGGGTGGAGTCTGTCCAAAGATCTCTGTAGGTAGAGTTTGTTCAGAGATCCTTGTGGGTGGAGCCCATCCAGAGATCCCTGTGGGTGGAGTCTGTCCAAAGATCTCTGTGGGTAGAGTTTGTCCAAAGATCCCTGTGGGTGGAGCCTGTCCAGAGATTCCTGTGGGTGGAGCCTGTCCAAAGATCCCTGTGGGTGGAGCCTGTCCAGAGCTCCCTGTGGGTGGAGTCTGTCCAGAGATCCCTGTGGGTGGAGTCTGTCCAGAGATCCCTGTGGGTGGAGCCTGTCCAGAGCTCCCTGTGGGTGGAGTCTGTCCACAGATCCCTGTGGATGGAGCCTGTCCAGAGATCCCTGTGGATGGAGCCTGTCCAGAGATCCCTGTGGATGGAACCTGTCCAAAGATCTCTGTGGGTGGAGTCTGTCCAAAGATCTCTGTAGGTAGAGTTTGTCCAGAGATCCTTGTGGGTGGAGCCCGTCCAGAGATCCCTGTGGGTGGAGTCTGTCCAAAGATCTCTGTGGGTAGAGTTTGTCCAGAGATCCTTGTGGGTGGAGCCTAGACTGAACTTTTTATTACTGATTCTGTATTGTGCTGCCACCTAGCGGCTTTTGTGGGAACTGTCCCTAGGCACCCCTGTACTACAATAGTTGCACTGCCTGTTATACATTCTTTTGACCCCTGCACACCATTTTGGATAAGGAATCCTGCGGATGGGGATGACGATCAAAGTGTGGAAACAAATCATTTTTCATCAATTTGGATCAACTTCTACTTTTGGTTCATGAGAAAACAGCTTAGAAATGGGCGTGGCTTATCTAAAGTAGGCGTGCTTTATTTATTAGCATATGACCAGCCGGGTTTTCATTGAAATTTTCCTTCAGTCTGGGATCTCCGCCGTCTCTTCATCCACCACCTAATCCACCATTCGTTCCATCGCAGCGCCAGGAATAGTATAAAAATAGTGTGTGGGGGAGGGGAGGAGGAGTTCTTAAAGGGTTAAATGGGAACCTTCTCTTTAACCCTTTGCAGGTCTGCAGGAACAGGACGAGTCTGCAGACAATGTAACAACTGTAATCCAGGAACAATGTATTTATGAATGAAGTCTGCTGACACATCACAATCCACAGTCGGGGGAGGGGCTGTGCAATAAAGGTAAGACAAGGCTGGGGGGGGGGGCTGTTCAAGAAAAGGTAAGACAAGGCTGGGGGGTCTGTGTAATAAAGATAAGACAAGACTGGGGGGGCTGTGTAATAAAGGTAAGACAAGGCTGGGGGGGCTGTGTAATAAAGGTAAGACAAGACTGGGGGGGGGGGCTGTGTAATAAAGGTAAGACAAGGCTGGGGGGGGCTGTGTAATAAAGGTAAGACAAGGCTGGGGGGGGTGTGTAATAAAGGTAAGACAAGACTGGGGGGGGGGGGGCTGTGTAATAAAGGTAAGACAAGACTGGGGGGGGGGCTGTGTAATAAAGGTAAGACAAGACTGGGGGGGGGGCTGTGTAATAAAGGTAAGACAAGGCTGGGGGGGGGGGGGCTGTGTAATAAAGGTAAGACAAGGCTGGGGGGGCTGTGTAATAAAGGTAAGACAAGACTGGGGGGGGCTGTGTAATAAAGGTAAGACAAGACTGGGGGGGGGGGCTGTGTAATAAAGGTAAGACAAGACTGGGGGGGGGGGGGCTGTGTAATAAAGGTAAGACAAGGCTGAGTTGGGGGGCTGTGTAATAAAGGTAAGACAAGACTGGGGGGGTTGTGTAATAAAGGTAAGACAAGGCTGAGGGGGGGCTGTGTAATAAAGGTAAGACAAGACTGGGGGGGTTGTGTAATAAAGGTAAGACAAGACTGGGGGGGCTGTGTAATAAAGGTAAGACAAGACTGGGGGGGGGCTGTGTAATAAAGGTAAGACAAGACTGGGGGGGTTGTGTAATAAAGGTAAGACAAGACTGGGGGGTTTGTGTAATAAAGGTAAGACAAGGCTGAGGGGGGGCTGTGTAATAAAGGTAAGACAAGACTGGGGGGGTTGTGTAATAAAGGTAAGACAAGACTGGGGGGGTTGTGTAATAAAGGTAAGACAAGACTGGGGGGGCTGTGTAATAAAGGTAAGACAAGACTGGGGGGGGGGTTGTGTAATAAAGGTAAGACAAGGCTGGGGGGGGCTGTGTAATAAAGACAAGGCTGGGGGGGGGGGGCTGTGTAATAAAGACAAGGCTGGGGGGGCTGTGTAATAAAGACAAGGCTGGGGGGGCTGTGTAATAAAGACAAGGCTGTGGGGACAGGGGAGATATAGAAGCGTGGCGTCAGGAAAGGACCAAAGAAGAAAGGTGGGGGGGATGTGGAGGACCTCCGATGAATGGAGCCCATGGTGGAACTGTTGGGTCATCGGTGGGTCAGAACTGCCGGAAGTGGAGGAGGGGCCTCTCTCCCCAGATTACAGAAGATGTGTGGGAGCCCCCCAGGACATCGCTGACATCACACACACACTGATGATGTCACACGGAGCAGAGAGGAAGGAAGCACACATAAGGATATGGCAGAGGAGACGGGAAAGACAGTCGCCATGGAAACACCGGATGACATCACACAGTGAGTGACAGTGATGGGAGTAGGAAGGGGCAGCGGGGGAGGGAGCATTTGTAAAGAGAGAAGCGTGGGAAAGAGAGACAGGAAAGAGAGTGCAAGGCAGAATGTAATCCCCGAAATAAGAGAGAAGGGGGGGAGGGGAGAGGAAAGAGAGTGCAAGGCAGAATGTAATCCCTGAAATAAGAGAAAAGGGGGGGAGGGGAGAGGAAAGAGAGTGCAAGGCAGAATGTAATCCCCGAAATAAGAGAGAAGGGGGGGAGGGGAGAGGAAAGAGAGTGCAAGGCAGAATGTAATCCCTGAAATAAGAGAAAAGGGGGGGAGGGGAGAGGAAAGAGAGTGCAAGGCAGAATGTAATCCCCGAAATAAGAGAGAAGGGGGGGGGGGAGAGGAAAGAGAGACAAGAGAAGGTGAAAATCTCACAGACTGAAGGGGACTTTACATGGACTCTCTGCCTTTTGTATCCCCCCCACCCCCCTTCCCATCTAAACTCATCCAAACTCAATTGCTTTGGCAATGCTGAAATGTATTTGGTCCTGCCAATAATGCTTATTTGAACAGAATTGAATTGAACTGAGTTGACAGAGAGGAAAGGAGAGAAAGAGAAGAGAGGAGAAGAGAAGAGAAGAGAAGAGAGAAAGAGTGAAGAGAGAGAGAGAAACTAAAGAATATTTAAGAGACAGAGAGAGGAGAGAAAGAGAAGAGAGAAGGAGAGGAAATAAGAGACGGAGAGAAAGAGGAGAGAAGAAGAGGAGAGAAGAGAGAGGAGGGAAGAGAGAGGAGGGAAGAGAGAGGAGGGAAGAGAGAGGAGGGAAGAGAGAGAAGGGAAGAGGAAAGAAGAAAGAGAGGAGAGAAGAGATGAGGGGAGGGGAGAGGAGAGAAGAGAAGGAGAGAAGAGAAGAGAGAGGAGAGAAGAGAAGGAGAGGAGAGAAGAGAGAGGAGAGGAGAGAAGAGAAAGGAATGAGAGGGGAGAGCAGAGAAGAGAGAGAGAGAGAAGAGAAGGAGAGGAGAGAAGAGGGAAGGGGAGAGGAGAGAAGAGGAGAGGAGAGAAGAGAGAGGACAGAAGAGAAGGAGAGGAGAGAAGAGAGAGGAGAGAGAAGAGGAGAGGAGAGAAGGGAAGAGAGGAGAGGAGAGAAGAGAGAGGAGAGGAGAGGAGAAAAGAGAGAGGAGAGAAGAGAGAGGAGAGAAGAGGAGAGAAGAGAGAGGAGAGAAGAGAGAGGAGAGAAGAGGAGAGAAGAGAGAGGAGAGAAGAGAGAGGAGAGAAGAGATGGAGAGGAGAGAAGAGAAGGAGAGGAGAGAAGAGAGAGGAGAGAAGTAGAGGGGAGAGGAGAGAAGAGTCAGAGAGAGAAGAGAAGGAGAGAAGAGAAGAGAGAGAAAAGAAGTAGAGGGGAGAGGAGAGAAGAGTCAGAGAGAGAAGAGAAGGAGAGAAGAGAGAGGAGAGAAGAGACAGAGAGGGTCAAAGCCTGCCATTCACCGGGCACACCATCCTTCCATAATGCCCCAACACCTCAACAAACAAGGGGTCAGTCACCTGAGAAGAGTATTCCAAGACATGGTACTGAAGAGAACCCACAACCCTGGACCCGGCATAAACCATTCTCAGACAAACCTCTCCATCAATCCAGAACAAAAAGACGAAAATCAACCCAAAAACAGGGCCAGAAAGATGGCAAGAAGGGAGGTAACCACCACAGAGCAGAAGAATGGAGGAGATAAGAACCATCTTCAGACAACAATTAGACAATAAATGAATGGAAATAAACCTAAAAGACAATGACAACCACCCATAATCCGGGGTGTCCCAGGAAATGTACTCATTACAAGATATAGAACTATAAAATGACATTATTAGTGATCAGTAACATTCAGGATCTGAACGCTTCAGCCTTCGGATCCAAAGTAAATGATTTGGATTTCCAAGACTATGTGAGAAGGACCTACAAATCCTCCTGGAAACCCGGACCCCGGGCACAGGATGAACCATCGGTACTTTTACCCTATCGGTACCTACTGGCTATAGGGAATTCTCTGTCCCCGCACAGAAGGATAGACACATCAAACTGGGTCAGAGTTCAGGAGGAATACTAGTCTGGTATAAGGAGATAAGAATAGGAAGCTCCTCACCTCTCAGTCTGGTGCAGCATACATTGCCCCACCAGAGTCCCCATATTTCAGACCAGACACCTACGAGGTCCTACAAAGTGAGGTCATCCACTTCCATTACATAAGATAAGTGCTCATCTTTGGAGACCTCAATTCTAGGACAGGAAGGGAAAATGACTATAGAAGTTCTGATGGCAACATACTGGGCCCAGCAAATTACTGTCATGAGTTGATAAGGATACAAAGAAACAGCAATGACAGTATAGTCAACAGAAAAAGAAGAAAACTGCTGAATCTGTGTGTACATCCTCAACAGCCGTACCAAGGAAGACTCTCTGGGAATATACTATATATATATATATATATTAAACTCCCACGTGGGCAGCAGTGTGGTAGACTATGAACCCCGCACTCATCAATGGCTTTACAGTCACCCCACAAACACACTGCTATACATTAAATCTTCTAACAAATCATCTCCAAAACTCCACCGGACTTCTCTCTGCCACCTGCCCCCACCATTTAATTGGTCCAAAGAATCTCCAAAACTCCACCGGACTTCTCTCTGCAACCTGCCACCATCATTTAATTGGTCCAAAGAATCTCCAAAACTCCACCGGACTTCTCTCTGCAACCTGCCACCATCATTTAATTGGTCCAAAGAGTTTCCAAAACTCCACCGGACTTCTCTCTGCAACCTGCCACCATCATTTAATTGGTCCAAAGAGTCTCCAAAACTCCACGGACTTCTCTCTGCAACCTGCCACCATCATTTAATTGGTCCAAAGAGTCTCCAAAACTCCACGGACTTCTCTCTGCAACCTGCCACCATCATTTAATTGGTCCAAAGAATCTCCAAAACTCCACCGGACTTCTCTCTGCAACCTGCCACCATCATTTAATTGGTCCAAAGAGTTTCCAAAACTCCACCGGACTTCTCTCTGCAACCTGCAACCATCATTTAATTGGTCCAAAGAATCTCCAAAACTCCACCGGACTTCTCTCTGCAACCTGCCACCATCATTTAATTGGTCCAAAGAGTTTCTAAACTCCACAGACTTCTCTCTGCAACCTGCCACCATCATTTAATTGGTCCAAAGAATCTCCAAAACTCCACCGGACTTCTCTCTGCAACCTGCCACCATCATTTAATTGGTCCAAAGAGTTTCTAAACTCCACAGACTTCTCTCTGCAACCTGCAACCATCATTTAATTGGTGCAAAGAATCTCCAAAACTCCACCGGACTTCTCTCTGCAACCTGCCACCATCATTTAATTGGTCCAAAGAGTTTCTAAACTCCACAGACTTCTCTCTGCAACCTGCAACCATCATTTAATTGGTGCAAAGAATCTCCAAAACTCCACCGGACTTCTCTCTGCAACCTGCCACCATCATTTAATTGGTCCAAAGAGTTTCTAAACTCCACAGACTTCTCTCTGCAACCTGCCACCATCATTTAATTGGTCCAAAGAATCTCCAAAACTCCCCTGGACTTCTCTCTGCAACCTGCCACCATCATTTAATTGGTCCAAAGAGTTTCTAAACTCCACAGACTTCTCTCTGCAACCTGCAACCATCATTTAATTGGTGCAAAGAATCTCCAAAACTCCCCTGGACTTCTCTCTGCAACCTGCCACCATCATTTAATTGGTCCAAAGAGTTTCTAAACTCCACAGACTTCTCTATGCAACCTGCCACCATCATTTAGATGATCCAAACAGTCCACCACAAAATACAGAGAGGTAACTGACGGACCTGACATCAAAAAACAGCTCAAAAACTTCCAAAACAATACCTAATGAGATATTCTCACGAGGTGTGAACCCGGCAGGAAAGGACGACCATAAATTATTATTTATTTATCACAATTGCAGAAACAGCCCAGCTGAGAAAAGTCAACTACAAAAAAAACACCCAACAAACAATCCAATAAATGGTTTGACAAAGAATGCAAAGCACTAAGCAACACCTTATGGACAGTCTCCAATAACAAACACAGAGACCCTGACAACACTGGCCTAAGGAGAGCCCATGGCACCCTACAGGAAACATACAAACAAACCCTTAACTACCTCCCCTGGCGGTTGGGATCCCTTCTCATTCTGGGCCGACAGCATATGATGTCGCCCAGTCTCACCGCAATTGCGCGCTCACGGGGGCCGCGCAGCATGGCGATGGCAGTCGCGCCATGTTCCTAGGACCAATGACGTGGCTCTTAACCATGTGATCGGCTGTGTCCAATCACATCCGGTCACATGTAAACATAAAAGTGCCGTTTATCGGAAAGCTGATCAGGCAGGAAGGGGGTGAAAAGGCCCGGCATTGAAGGGGTTAAAAAGAAAAAGCAAAACTTCATCTCCAAAAACCTGCAACAGTTAGAAGAGGCACTTCTGGAAAACTCTTTCTGGGAAAATGGAAGAATATTAGCTCAGCACCGAGGAAAAACATCCTCCACATCCAAAATGGAGACATCTGGCTCAACTACTTTAAGAATCTCTACAAAGATATTCTAGAGGAGGCGCTAACTGTAGAACAAAAAGACATCATCGAAAGACTAAATGATATGGAGGAAAAAATAAAGGACTTCCAGAACCCCCTAGATGTACCGGTTACACTACAAGAAAAAATGGAGAGAATCTGCAAAGTGGGATGGACGGAATCCTGCCATGGGCTCCCCCGATGTACACACTGCAATATGTAAAGTATTCAATCTGGTCCTGAGTTCTGGTTTCTTCCCTCAAGTATGGAACCAAGGTCTCATAACGCCCATCCATAAGAGTGACGACCAGTGTGACCCAGCCAACTACAGAGGGATATGTGTCAGCAGCACACTACGGAAACTATTCAACAGGATCCTCAATTTCCTGACACAACACAAGGTCCTCAGGAGAAGTCAAGCAGGGTTCATGCCAAACCATCGCACTACAGACCACATCTACACCCTGCACAGCCTCATCAAGAACCATGTCCACCATACAATACATGGGAAGATATTAAGAAGGCCTTTGATTCAGTGTGGCACCCTGGCCTGTTTCTCAAAATATTGGAGTGGAAAAGGGGGGGAAATTATGTCATCAAGAGTTCAGTTAATGAGAACAGCTAGTAAAGGTGAATGGGAAAAGAACAGAACACTTCCGGCAGGTCCGAGGCGTCAACATCTACACCAATGACCTGGCTGCAGCTCTAGAATCCTCTCCAGCACTGGGACTGACTCTACATAGCACTGAGGTGAAGTTCCTGCTGTATGCGGATGACCTCCTACTTCTGTCACCAAGAGAGAGAGGCCTACAAGACAGCCTAGAAGTGCTGGAGAAATACAGCGCCACATGGGCACTATCAACTCAAGGGAAAAAAATCATAGCGCTCCAAAGGAAAGACTCAAAACAAACAACAAGAGCCCTTTCCTTTACACAACTAACAGCTACACATACTTCAACTTAACTAATGAGGAGGATTCAAACCAGCCATAGAGGTCCTAAAAGACAAGGCATGCAGAGACAGCTGGACCACCTAAACCCACCAGTGAGAGTCTAGCTTATCACCCCAATCCTTCTTTATGGCAGTGAAGTTTGTGGTCACCTTCCCAGACCAATCCAAATGTGACTCCAGCATAACAGAAACATTCCATCTGGAATTCTGCAAGCACCTCCTCCATGTCCATCGGAGCTTCTCCCACAGTGCTTTCAAGTCTGAGCTGGGCAGATTTCCCTTCTCACGGTACAGAAGAGGGTGCTATCATACTGGGACCAACTCATACCACCATAAAGCCCTAATGACCAATAAGGACCAGTCCAAGCCATGCAGTCTGCAACAACTCATCAGTGCCTTGTCCATCCAAAACTTCCAACAACTCATCAGCACCTTGTCTATCCCAAACTCCCAACAACTCATCAGCTGCTTGTCTATCGAAACCCCCAACAACTCATCAGCACCTTGTCCATCCCAAACTCCCAACAACTCATCAGCTGCTTGTCCATCCCAAACTCCCAACAACTCATCAGCACCTTGTCCATCCCAAACTCCCAACAACTCATCAGCGCCATGTCCATCCCAAACCCCCAACAACTCATCAGCACCTTGTCTATCCCAAACTCCCAACAACTCATCAGCACCTTGTCCATCCCAAACTCCCAACAACTCATCAGCGCTTTGCCCATCCCAAACTCCCAACAACTCATCAGCGCCTTGTCCATCCCAAACTCCCAACAACTCATCAGCTGCTTGTCCATCCCAAACCCCCAACAACTCATCAGCGCCTTGTCCATCCCAAACCCCCAACAACTCATCAGCACCTTGTCTATCCCAAACTCCCAACAACTCATCAGCACCTTGTCTATCCCAAACCCCCAACAACTCATCAGCACCTTGTCTATCCCAAACTCCCAACAACTCATCAGCACCTTGTCTATCCCAAACTCCCAACAACTCATCAGCACCTTGTCCATCCCAAACTCACAACAACTCATCAGCACCTTGTCTATTCCAAACCCCCAACAACTCATCAGCGCTTTGTCCATCCCAAACTCCCAACAACTCATCAGCGCTTTGCCCATCCCAAACTCCCAACAACTCATCAGCGCCTTGTCTATCCCAAACTCCCAACAACTCATCAGCGCCTTGTCCATCCCAAACTCCCAACAACTCATCAGCGCCTTGTCCATCCCAAACCCCCAACAACTCATCAGCACCTTGTCCATCCCAAACTCCCAACAACTCATCAGCGCCTTGTCCATCCCAAACTCCCAACAACTCATCAGCACCTTGTCCATCCCAAACTCCCAACAACTCATCAGCGCCTTGTCCATCCCAAACCCCCAACAACTCATCAGCACCTTGTCCACCCCAAACTCCCAACAAATCATCAGCACCTTGTCCATCCCAAACTCCCAACAACTCATCAGCGCTTGGTCCATCCCAAACTCCCAACAAATCATCAGCACCTTGTCCATCCCAAACTCCCAACAACTCATCAGCACCTTGTCCATCCCAAACTCCCAGCAATTCATCAGCACCTTGTCCATCCCAAACCCCCAACAACTCATCAGCACCTTGTCCATCCCAAACTCCCAACAACTCATCAGCGCCTTGTCCATCCCAAACCCCCAACAACTCATCAGCACCTTGTCCACCCCAAACTCCCAACAAATCATCAGCACCTTGTCCATCCCAAACTCCCAACAACTCATCAGCACCTTGTCCATCCCAAACTCCCAGCAATTCATCAGCACCTTGTCCATCCCAAACTCCCAACAACTCATCAGCGCTTTGTCCATCCCAAACTTCCAACAATTCATCAGCACCTTGTCCATCCCAAACTCCCTACAAATCATCAGCACCTTGTCCATCCCAAACTCCCAACAACTCATCAGCGCCTTGTCTATCCCAAACCCCCAACAACTCATCAGTACCTTGTCTATCCCAAACCCCCAACTCATCCGCACCTTGTCCTTCTTAAACTCCCAACAACTCATCAGCACGTTGTCCATCCCAAACCCCCAACTCATCAGTACCTTGTCCATTGCAAACTCCCAACAAATCATCAGCACCTTGTCCATCCCAAACTCCCAACAACTCATCAGCACCTTGTCCATCCCAAACTCCCAACAAATCATCAGCACCTTGTCCATCCCAAACTCCCAACAACTCATCAGCACCTTGTCCATCCCAAACTCCCAACAAATCATCAGCACCTTGTCCACCCCAAACTCCCAACAACTCATCAGCGCCTTGTCCATCCCAAACTCCCAACAACTCATCAGCACCTTGTCCATCCCAAACTCCCAACAAATCATCAGCACCTTGTCCACCCCAAACTCCCAACAACTCATCAGTGCCTTGTCCATCCCAAACACCCAACAACTCATCAGCACCTTGTCCATCCCAAACTCCCAACAACTCATCAGCACCTTGTCCACCCCTAACTCCCAACAACTCATCAGCGCCTTGTCCATCCCAAACTCCCAACAACTCATCAGTGTCTTGTCCATCCCAAACCCCCAACAACTCATCAGCACCTTGTCCATCCCAAACCCCTAATAATTCATCAGCACCTTGTCCATCCCAAACACCCAACAACTCATCAGCACATTGTCCATCCCAAACTCCCAACAACTCATCAGTGTCTTGTCCATCCCAAACCCCCAACAACTCATCAGCACCTTGTCCATCCCAAACCCCTAATAATTCATCAGCACCTTGTCCATCCCAAACACCCAACAACTCATCAGCACCTTGTCCATCCCAAACTCCCAACAACTCATCAGCACCTTGTCCATCCCAAACTCCCAGCAATTCATCAGCACCTTGTCCATCCCAAACTCCCAACAACTCATCAGCGCTTTGTCCATCCCAAACTTCCAACAATTCATCAGCACCTTGTCCATCCCAAACTCCCTACAAATCATCAGCACCTTGTCCATCCCAAACCCCCAACAACTCATCAGCGCCTTGTCTATCCCAAACCCCCAACAACTCATCAGTACCTTGTCTATCCCAAACCCCCAACTCATCCGCACCTTGTCCTTCTTAAACTCCCAACAACTCATCAGCACGTTGTCCATCCCAAACCCCCAACTCATCAGTACCTTGTCCATTGCAAACTCCCAACAAATCATCAGCACCTTGTCCATCCCAAACTCCCAACAACTCATCAGCACCTTGTCCATCCCAAACTCCCAACAAATCATCAGCACCTTGTCCATCCCAAACTCCCAACAACTCATCAGCACCTTGTCCATCCCAAACTCCCAACAAATCATCAGCACCTTGTCCACCCCAAACTCCCAACAACTCATCCGCACCTTGTCCACCCCAAACTCCCAACAACTCATCAGTGCCTTGTCCATCCCAAACACCCAACAACTCATCAGCACCTTGTCCACCCCTAACTCCCAACAACTCATCAGCGCCTTGTCCATCCCAAACTCCCAACAACTCATCAGTGTCTTGTCCATCCCAAACCCCCAACAACTCATCAGCACCTTGTCCATCCCAAACCCCTAATAATTCATCAGCACCTTGTCCATCCCAAACACCCAACAACTCATCAGCACATTGTCCCATCCCAAACCCCCAACAACTCATCAGCACCTTGTCCATCCCAAACCCCCAACAACTCATCAGCACCTTGTCCATCCCAAAACCCCAACAACTCATCCGCACCTTGTCCGCCCCAAAACCCCAACAACTCATCTGCACCTTGTCCATCCCAAACTCCCAACAACTCATCAGCACCTTGTCTATCCCAAACCCCCAACAACTCATCAGCACCTTGTCCATCCCAAACTCCCGACAACTCATCAGCACCTTGTCCATCCCAAACTCCCAACAACTCAAAACTAACAAGTTATTTCTCACACACAGTATGTCCATACTTCCATTTACACCCCAAAATACATTCTGCTACTCCTCCTGAGTATGACGATACCACATGTGTGAGACTTTTACACAGCCTGGGCATATAGAGAGGCCCAATATGCAGGAAGCACCATCAGGTGTTCTAGGTGCATAAATTACACATATCATTTTCTGACTACCTATCAGACTGTTGAAGGAGCACCAGCACAGTGGAAATGCCAACAAAATGACCCCATTTTGGAAAGCAAACACCCCAACATATACTCAATGAGGCATGGGGTACAGATAGGTACTCAGGTACTCTGATGGGCTGCAGATAGGTACTCAGGTACTCTGATGCGCTGCAGATACGTACTCAGGTACTCTGATGTGCTGGAGACAGGTATTCGGGTACTCCGATGGGCTGTAGACAGGTACTCGGGTACTCTGATGTGCTGGAGACAGGTACTCGGGTACTCTGATGGGCTGGAGACAGGTACTCGGGTACTCTGATGGGCTGGTGACAGGTACTCGGGTACTCTGGCCTGGAGACAGGTGCTTGGGTACTCCGATGGGCTGCAGACAGGTACTCGGGTACTCTGATGGGCTGGTGACAGGTACTCGGGTACTCTGATGTGCTGGAGACAGGTACTCAGGTACTCTGGCCTGGAGACAGGTGCTTGGTTACTCTGATGGGCTGGTGACAGGTACTCAGGTACTCTGATGGGCTGGTAACAGGTACTCGGGTACTCTGATGGGCTGGAGACAGGTACTCGGGTACTCTGATGGGCTGGAGACAGGTACTCGGGTACTCTGATGGGTTAGAGATAGGTACTCGGATGGGCTGGAGACAGGTACTCGGGTACTCTGATGGGCTGGAGACAGGTACTCAGGTACTCTGATGGGCTGGTGACATGTACTCGGTTACTCTGATGGGCTGGTGACAGGTACTCGGGTACTCTGATGGGCTGGTGACAGGTACTCAGGTACTCTGATAGACTGGTGACAGGTACTCGGGTACTCTGATGGGCTGGAGATAGGTACTCGGGTACTCTGATGGGCTGGAGATAGGTACTCGGGTACTCTGGGATGGAGACAGGTACTTGGGTACTCTGGGATGGAGACAGGTACTTGGGTACTCTGGGATGGAGACAGAAACTCGGGTACTCTGATGGGCTGGAGACAGGTACTCGGGTACTCTGATGGGCTGGAGACAGGTACTCGGGTACTCTGATGGGCTGGAGACTGGTACTCGGGTACTCTGGGCTGGAAACAAGTGCTCAGGTACTCTGATGGGCTGGAGACAGGTACTTGGTTACTCCGTTGGGCTGCAGATAGGTACTCGGGTACTCTGGGCTGGTGACAGGTACTCGGGTACTCTGATGGGTTGGAGATAGGTACTCGGGTACTCTGATGGGCTGGAGACAGGTACTCGGGCACTCTGATGGACTGGAGACAGGTAATCGGGCACTCTGATGGGCTGGAGACAGGTACTCGGGTACTCTGATGGGCTGGTGACATGTACTTGGTTACTCTGATGGGCTGGTGACAGGTACTTGGGTACTCTGATGGGCTGGTGACATGTACTTGGTTACTCTGATGGGCTGGTGACAGGTACTCGGGTACTCTGATGGGCTGGAGACAGGTACTCGGGTACTCTGATGGACTGGAGACAGGTACTCAGGTACTCTGATGGACTGGAGACAGGTACTCAGGTACTCTGATGGGCTGGTGACAGGTACTCGGGTACTCTGATGGACTGGAGACAGGTACTCAGGTACTCTGATGGGCTGGAGACAGGTACTCGGGTACTCTGATGGGCTGGAGACAGGTACTCGGGTACTCTGATGGGCTGGAGACTGGTACTCGGGTACTCTGGGCTGGAGACAGGTGCTCGGGTACTCTGATGGGCTGGAGACAGGTACTTGGATACTCTGGGCTGGTGACAGGTACTCAGGTACTCTGATGGGCTGGAGACAGGTACTCGGGTACTCTGATGGGCTGGAGACAGGTACTCGGGTACTCTGATGGGTTGGAGATAGATACTCAGATGGGCTGGAGACAGGTACTCGGGTACTCTGATGGGCTGGAGACAGGTACTCGGGTACTCTGATGGGCTGGAGACAGGTACTCGGGTACTCTGATGGGCTGAAGATAGGTACTCGGGTACTCTGATGGGCTGGAGATAGGTACTCGGGTACTCTGGGATGGAGACAGGTACTTGGGTACTCTGGGATGGAGACAGGTACTTGGGTACTCTGGGATGGAGACAGGAACTTGGGTACTCTGATGAGCTGGAGACAGGCACTCGGGTACTCTGGGATGGAGACAGGTACTCGGGTACTCTGATGGGCTGGAGATAGGTACTCGGGTACTCTGATGGGCTGGAGATAGGTACTCGGGTACTCTGGGATGGAGACAGGTACTTGGGTACTCTGGGATGGAGACAGGAACTCGGGTACTCTGATGGGCTGGAGACAGGCACTCGGGTACTCTGGGCTGGAGACAGGTACTCGGGTACTCTGATGGGCTGGAGACAGGTACTCGGGTACTCTGATGGGCTGGAGACTGGTACTCGGGTACTCTGGGCTGGAGACAAGTGCTCAGGTACTCTGATGGGCAGGAGACAGGTACTTGGTTACTCCGTTGGGCTGCAGATAGGTACTCGGGTACTCTGGGCTGGTGACAGGTACTCGGGTACTCTGATGGGTTGGAGATAGGGACTCGGGTACTCTGATGGGCTGGAGACAGGTACTCGGGCACTCTGATGGGCTGGAGACAGGTACTCGGGCACTCTGATGGGCTGGAGACAGGTACTCGGGTACTCTGATGGGCTGGTGACATGTACTTGGTTACTCTGATGGGCTGGTGACAGGTACTCGGGTACTCTGATGGGCTGGTGACAGGTACTTGGGTACTCTGATGGACTGGAGACAGGTACTCAGGTACTCTGATGGGCTGGAGACAGGTACTCGGGTACTCTGATGGGCTGGAGATAGGTACTCAGGTACTCTGATGGGCTGGAGACAGGTACTCGAGTACTCTGAAGGGCTGGTGACAGGTACTCGGGTACTCTGATGGGCTGGAGACAGGCACTCAGGTACTCTGATGGGCTGGAGACAGGTACTCGGGTACTCTGATGGGCTGGTGACAGGTACTCGGGTACTCTGATGGGCTGGAGACAGGTACTCGGGTACTCTGATGGGCTGGAGACAGGTACTTGGGTACTCTGATGGGCTGGAGACAGGTACTCGGGTACTCTGATGGGCTGGTGACAGGTACTCGGGTACTCTGATGGGCTGGAGACAGGTACTCGGGTACTCTGATGGGCTGGTGACAGGTACTCGGTTACTCTGATGGGCTGGTGACAGGTACTCAGATGGGCTGGTGACAGGTACTCGGGTACTCTGATGGGCTGGTGACAGGTACTCGGGTACTCTGATGGGCTGGTGACAGGTACTCGGTTACTCTGATGGGCTGGTGACATGTACTCAGGTACTCTGATGGGCTGGAGACAGGTACTCGGGTACTCTGATGGGCTGGTGACAGGTACTCGGTACTCTGATGGACTGGAGATAGGTACTCGGGTACTCTGATGGGCTGGTGACAGGTACTCGGGTACTCTGATGGGCTGGTGACAGGTACTTGCGTACTCTGATGGGCTGGAGACAGGTACTCGGGTACTCTGATGGGCTGGAGACAGGTACTCGGGTACTCTGATGGGCTGGAGATAGGTACTTGGTTACTCCGTTGGGCTGCAGATAGGTACTCGGGTACTCTGGGCTGGTGACAGGTACTCGGGTACTCTGATGGGTTGGAGATAGGTACTCGGGCACTCTGATGGGCTGGAGACAGGTACTCGGGCACTCTGATGGGCTGGAGACAGGTACTCGGGTACTCTGATGGGCTGGAGACAGGTACTCGGGCACTCTGATGGGCTGGAGACAGGTACTCGGGCACTCTGATGGGCTGGAGACAGGTACTCGGGTACTCTGATGGGCTGGTGACATGTACTTGGTTACTCTGATGGGCTGGTGACAGGTACTCAGGTACTCTGATGGGCTGGTGACAGGTACTCGGGTACTCTGATGGGCTGGAGACAGGTACTCGGGTACTCTGATGGGCTGGAGACAGGTACTCGGGTACTCTGATGGGCTGGAGATAGGTACTCGGGTACTCTGATGGGCTGGAGACAGGTACTCGGGTACTCTGATGGGCTGGTGACAGGTACTCGGGTACTCTGATGGGCTGGAGACAGGTACTCGGGTACTCTGATGGGCTGGAGACAGGTACTCGGGTAGTCTGATGGGCTGGAGACAGGTACTCGGGTACTCTGATGGGCTGGTGACAGGTACTCAGGTACTCTGATGGGCTGGTGACAGGTACTCGGGTACTCTGATGGGCTGGAGACAGGTACTCGGGTACTCTGATGGGCTGGAGACAGGTACTTGGGTACTCTAATGGGCTGGAGACAGGTACTCGAGTACTCCGGGCTGGAGACAGGTACTCGGGTACTCTGATGGGCTGGTGACAGGTACTCGGGTACTCTGATGGGCTGGTGACAGGTACTCAGGTACTCTGATGGGCTGGAGACAGGTACTCGGGTACTCTGATGGGCTGGTGACAGGTACTCGGGTTCTCTGATGGGCTGGTGACAGGTACTCGGGTACTCTGATGGGCTGGTGACAGGTACTCAGGTACTCTGATGGGCTGGTGACAGGTACTCGGGTACTCTGATGGGCTGGTGACAGGTACTCGGGTACTCTGATGGGCTGGTGATAGGTACTCGGGTACTCTGATGGGCTGGAAATAAGTACTCGGGTACTCTGATGGGCTGGAGATAGGTACTCGGGTACTCTGGGATGGGGACAGGAAGTCAGGTACTCTGGGCTGGAAATAGGTACTCGGGTACTCTGATGGGCTGGAGATAAGTACTCGGGTACTCTGATGGGCTGGAGACAGGTACTCGGGTATTCTGATGGGCTGGAGACAGGTACTCGGGTACTCTGATGGGCTGGAGATAGGTACTCGGGTACTCTGATGGGCTGGAGATAGGTACTCGGGTACTCTGATGGGCTGGAGACAGGTACTCGGGTACTCTGATGGGCTGGAGACAGGTAATCGGGTACTCTGGGATGGAGACAGGAAGTCAGGTACTCTGGGCTGGAAATAGGTACTCAGGTACTCTGATGGGCTGGTGACAGGTACTCGGGTACTCTGATGGGCTGGTGACAGGTACTCGGGTACTCTGATGGGCTGGTGACAGGTACTCGGGTACTCTGATGGGCTGGTGACAGGTACTTGGGTGCTCTGATGGGCTGGCGACAGGTACTCGGGTGCTCTGATGGGCTGGCGACAGGTACTCGGGTGCTCTGATGGGCTGGAGACAGGTACTCGGGTACTCTGATGGGCTGGTGACGGGTACTCGGGTACTCTGATAGGCTGGTGACAGGTACTCGGGTACTCTGATGGGCTGGTGACAGGTACTCGGGTACTCTGATGGGCTGGTGATAGGTACTCGGGTACTCTGATGGGCTGGAGACAGGTACTCGGGTACTCTGGGATGGGGACAGGAAGTCAGGTACTCTGGGCTGGAAATAGGTACTCGGGTACTCTGATGGGCTGGAGATAGGTACTCGGGTACTCTGATGGGCTGGAGACAGGTACTCGGGTACTCTGGGATGGGGACAGGAAGTCAGGTACTCTGGGCTGGAAATAGGTACTCGGGTACTCTGATGGGCTGGAGACAGGTACTCGGGTACTCTGATGGGCTGGAGACAGGTAATCGGGTACTCTGGGATGGAGACAGGAAGTCAGGTACTCTGGGCTGGAAATAGGTACTCAGGTACTCTGATGGGCTGGTGACAGGTACTCGGGTACTCTGATGGGCTGGTGACAGGTACTCGGGTACTCTGATGGGCTGGTGACAGGTACTCGGGTACTCTGATGGGCTGGTGACAGGTACTTGGGTGCTCTGATGGGCTGGCGACAGGTACTCGGGTGCTCTGATGGGCTGGCGACAGGTACTCGGGTGCTCTGATGGGCTGGAGACAGGTACTCGGGTACTCTGATGGGCTGGTGACAGGTACTCGGGTACTCTGATAGGCTGGTGACAGGTACTCGGGTACTCTGATGGGCTGGTGACAGGTACTCGGGTACTCTGATGGGCTGGTGATAGGTACTCGGGTACTCTGATGGGCTGGAGACAGGTACTCGGGTACTCTGGGATGGGGACAGGAAGTCAGGTACTCTGGGCTGGAAATAGGTACTCGGGTACTCTGATGGGCTGGAGATAGGTACTCGGGTACTCTGATGGGCTGGAGACAGGTACTCGGGTACTCTGGGATGGAGACGGGAAGTCAGGTACTCTGGGCTGGAAATAGGTACTCGGGTACTCTGATGGGACGTCATATGACGCACGCCCAGAGAGATGGAAAGTTCCTGCCGGTGTCATTTTACAATGCGCCGGTAGGGAGGGGGTTAAATTACCCCTCCTCTTCTAATACAAACTTTGGCAATGCTAAAATGTATTTAGTCCCGCCAACAAAGCTTATTTGAATTTAATTGAATTGAGAGAGAGAGGAGAGAAACGGGAGGAGAGAAGAGAAGAAAGAGGAGAGAAGAGAGAAAGAGAGGAGAGAGAATAGAGAGGAGAGGAGGGAGAGGATAGAAAAGAGAGAAAAAGAGGAGAGAGAGGAGAGAGGAGAGAAAAGAGAAAGAGAGAGAGAAAGAAAGGAGAGAAGAGAGAGAGAGAGAGAGAGAAGAGAAAGAGCGGAGAAAAGAGAAAGTAAAGAGAGAAGAGTGAGAAATAAAGGAGAGCAGAGAGAGAGTAGAGAGAGAGAGAAGAGAGAAGTGTGAGAGGAGAGAAGAGAGAGAGGAGAGAGAGAGAGAAGAGAGAGAGGAGAGAGGAGAGAGAGAGAGAAGAGTGAGAGAGAGAAGAGAGAGAGGAGAGAGAGGAGAGAGAGAGGAGAAAGAGAGGAGAGAGAGAGAGAAGAGTGAGAGAGAGAAGAGAGAGAGGAGAGAGAGAGAGAAGAGAGAGAGAGAAGAGAGATTTCCCTTTGAGACTTTACAGTGCAACTTGATGTGACTTTGTTGCCATTTTGGCTTTGACCAATGATAATATACATGACACAATTCCTTTTCCGGCTACAATGATGGCTAGGGTTAAGGGTAGGGTGAAGGTTATGGTTAGGCTAGGGTTAGGGTTATGGCTAGGGTTAGAGGTAGGGTGGGGGTTATGGCTAGGGTTATGGGTAGGGTTAGTGTTAAGACTAGGGTTATGGTTATGACTAAGGTTAGGCTAGGGCTAGGGTCATGGCTAGGGTTAGAGTTATGGCTAAGGTTAGGCTAGGGTTTGGGTAATGGCTAGGGTTATGGCTATGGTTAGGGTTATGGCTAGGGTTATTGCTAGGGCTAGGGTTATGGCTAAGGTTAGGCTAGGATTATGGTTAGTGTTATGGCTAGGGTAAGGGTTAAGGCTATGGTTATAAGGCTAGGCTTAGGGTTAGGGTTATGGCTGGAGTTAGGGTTATTGTTAGGGTTATGACTAGGGCTAGGGTTATTGCTAGGTTTGGGATTAGGCTAGAATTAGGGTTATTTCTAGGGTTATTGCTAGGGTTAGGCTAGGGTTAGGGTTATGGCTAGGGTTTGGGTTAGGGTTAGGCTAGGGTTAGGGTTATGGCTAGGGTTTGGGTTATGGCAAGGTTTAAGGCTAGGGTGAAGTTTATTGCTAAGGTTAAGGCTAGGGTTATGGTTATATCTAGGGTTAGATTAGGGTTTGGGTTATGGCTAGAATCAAGGCTAGGGTGAGGGTTATGTCTAAGGTTATGTCTAGGGTTAGGCTATAGTTAGGGTTATAGCTAGGGTTAGGCTAGGGTTATGGCTAGGGTTAGGTTAGGGTTATGGCTAGGATTATGGTTATGGTTAGCGTTAGGCTAATGGCTATGGTTAGGTTTAGGGTTATAGCTAGGGTTATGGCTAGGCTTAGGTTAGGGTTATGGCTAGGGTTAGGCTGAGGTTAAGGTTAGGCTAGGGTTAGAGTTATGGTTAGAGGTGCACAGAATTGAAATTTTGGTGGCAAAACCAAAAATGCAGGATGCACTTGGATGAAAAACGAAAAAGAAAAATTTGAAAAAATATATATTTATATATTTGTATTATATACAACTTTTTAAGTAATATCATGAATGAAAATGAATTTATTGTCGGCCAAGAAAAATGCATCCCTTTAATCACTTTAATACCAGCACACTGATGGGCACTGATAGGCGGGACTGATATGCAGCACTGATGCGCACTAATAGGTGGCACTGATTGGCATCACTGCTGGGCATGGTTGGGGTTGCACTGAAGATCAGTGCCCTGTCCTGGGGACAGAGCGCACCATAATCGGCACGCTTGTGCGTCCACAAGAGTGGGATGAGGTCATATGACGTCATCCCAGAACAAGAGAGCGCCTCACCCACTGTCATTTGTCTATACGGCTGGCGGGAGGTGGTGAAATTATCCGTATGTCGCACGGGTCTATTGCGCTTCCGTTGTGATGTTAAAAATCCTACTTGCTGCATTTTTGATCAGTTAAAAAAAACGCACCTCCCCATTGAAATGCATTGAAAACACAGCAAGAATGCATCAATAATGCACCCATGTTACGTATATGATGCAGTTTTTGAGTTACATGACCTATGAATAATACCCACCATAACCATAGTAAAATTGTGGTGAAATCACAGCAAAATCACATGCATTTTTGGTGCCATTATCGGCACCTTTTTCTCTTATCGGCAAAATGCAGATAACACCATTTTCAGCTTGATATGTTTTCGGCAGCCAAAATTTCGGTGCATCTCTAATTTTGGCTTGGGTTAGGCTGGGGATAGGGTTATGGCTAGGGTTAGGTTTAGAGTTAGGCTGGAGTTAGGGTTATGAATAGGGTTAGGCTAGGGTTAGGTTCAGGGTTAGGCTGGGGTTAACGTTAGGCTAGGGTTAGGGTTAGGCTAGGGTTAGGCTTAGGTTCAGGGTTAGGCTGGGGATAGGGTTATGGCTAGGGTTAGGTTTAGAGTTAGGCTTGAGTTAGGGTTATGAATAGGATTAGGCTAGGGTTAGGTTTAGGGTTAGGCTGGGGTTAGGGTTAGGCTTGGGTTAGGTTTAGGGTTAGGCTAGGGTTGGGCTTGGGTTAGGTTGGGATTAGGGTTAGGCTGGGGACAGGGTTATGGCTAGGGTTAGGTTTAGAGTTAGGCTTGAGTTAGGGTTAGGGTTATGAATAGGATTAGGCTAGGGTTAGGTTTAGGGTTAGGCTGGGGTTAGGGTTAGGCTTGGGTTAGGTTTAGGGTTAGGCTAGGGTTGGGCTTGGGTTAGGTTGGGATTAGGCTTAGGCTGGGGTTAGGGTTATGGCTAGGGTTAGGTTTGGGTTAGGTTTAGGGTTAGGTTGGGATTAGGCTTAGGGTTAGGTTTGGGGTTATGGCTAGGGTTAGAGCTCATATCTCTTATAGAAGAGACACCAAGAGCATAGATGAATGGACAATTTGCTCGGGAGGGGCTTCTCTGCAGAAGGGATGGGCTGGGACTGGGGTAAAAAAGCAGTGATTGCTTGTGCTTTACAAGGTTGCATGCAAGTCACCTCTATATCATGCAAGTGTGACTTTCATGTGACTTTTGAGGATTTACATTGAAGTCTATGGACCTCAAGCTGCATGAAAGTCAGACCAAGGAATTGCAGGAACTACTTTAAAGTCATTGCGACTTTAAGTTGCACAGATACAAACTGTATTTTGGGGTCCAAAGTCGCATGACAAATCGCACAAGTGTGAATTGGGCCTAACAGAGACTGCGCAACACTCCAAATACGGTCCTCCCTTCTTCCAAGGAAGGACAAACCAAACCATATAATCCAGCAAACCTACACAAAGCTGGCAGACAAAACCAGGTCAAAGGCTCCCATTCACTGGGCAAATCATTCTATAATGCCCCAACACCTCTATGACAACCAACACCTCAACAAGCAACGGGTCAGTCACCTGGCAAGAGAACTCAAAGACATCGTACTGCATAGAACCCACAACCCTGGACCCAGGATAAACCATTCTCAAACACAAATGGGCATATAAAACCTCTGGTCTGGAGCTCATCTGGTCTGGAGCTCATCTGGTCTGGAGTTCACCCCTGGGTTCTAAAGGAACTTAGCTCAGTTCTGCTCTCTATAAGTTCTTTTCATTTGGGGATAGTGATTAACCAATAGTGAAATGACAATTCTGGTGATCTTTTGCTCCAGATTTTGCATCTTCTAAATAAAATCAGAATACTCGGACATTTGGTTTTCTCGTTTTCAATCCTAAATTTTCAGCTTTCAAAGATTGTCACCATTCCTGATATTTAGAAATAATATAACATATCTCATACTGGAAATAAAGTTTGCTGTTATTTCTGTTGAAATAGTAATGAAGTATCTATGTTAATTAAAGTGGAACTAAACCCATCGATATAACAGTTTCACCAAACAGTTACATTGCGAGCACATGCGGAGAATGTAACTGTCACATTGGTTGTGCTCTCAACCAAACTGTCAATCCATCCAATAGCTGCTTTCATAACTGATCACATGTGCAGCATCATGGCAGCTGAAGATTAAACAGGCCAAGATGGCGGCTTCTTTGGCTGAAAACGATAGGAGAGTTTACTTCCATTTTAAGTATTTACTTAAAGGGGAAGTAACACCAATTGGGAATTGCTACACTTCTGTGTCTAAATGTGAACATTGCAAAAACTCTCTTGATCTGGCTCGATCTGAGAAAGAGGCAACAATGACATGAGACATTTTTATGAGGAGGTCAGTTCAAATCTGGAATTTCTACTCATGTGATATATTCTGTTTCTTCGGATACAACTATTAGGAGACGTGGGTCACAAACTGGTTATAGGGAAAGTCAAGACTAAGAGAACAGAATATAATCCAAGTGAGTGGAGAGTAGAACCTCATGTATTGGAATGAGCCAGGTCATTTTCTATTATTTGTTAATGAACTGGTAGTACTGGTGCTTCATGATATCTGGCCTCAGTCCTCCCATCGCAGTATAACATCAGTCCTGGTCTTGGATTGGAGGAAATCCTCATCCAGTCAGGGTGCTGGTTGCTGGGAAGAGGCCATCCTGCAGAGATTGTTGAAGAAGAAAGCACTTTGTGTGTCTGTGGGGGAAAGCCCAGCATGTGATCCCTGGACATAGTCCCTTGGGATGGGCGTCATGGTGGGATAGGCGTCATGGTGGGATGGGCGTCATGGTGGGATGGGCGTCATGGTGGGATGGGCGTCATGGTGGGATGGGCGTCATGGTGGGATGGGCGCCATGGTGGGATGGGCGCCATGGTGGGATGGGCGTCATGGTGGGATGGGCATCATGGTGGGATGGACGTCATGGTGGGATGGGCGTCATGGTGGGATGGACGTCATGGTGGGATGGGCGTCATGGTGGGATGGGCGTCATGGTGGGATGGGCGTCATGGTGGGATGGGCATCATGGTGGGATGGGCGCCATGTTTCCCCCGGGGAATTCCTATGTCACAGTGACACCTGCAAGGAAGAACTATATGCCGGTCACATTGTTCCTGCTATATAAGCATTTATCTGCTCGGTTGCTGAAGCCGACGTTTCCCGAGTTCAGGAGAACCTCAGCAGCAGGAACAGAATATCTTCATCTCTATTGACAACAATGCCTCTGTAAGAGGACCGATGGTTTGAGGTGAAGAGAGGGCAGTTAGGGGATGGAAGCTGCACCAGAATTAGCATCAGATTGGTAGCAAAGTATGGTGAGGTGAAGAGAGGTATAGTGAGGTGGAGAGAAGTATGGTGAGGTGGAGAGAAGTATGGTGAGGTGGAGAGAAGTATGGTGAGGTGGAGAGAGGTATGGTGAGGTGGAGAGAGGTATGGTGAGGTGGAGAGAGCTATGGTGAGGTGGTGAGAGGTATGGTGAGATGGAGAGAAGTATGGTGAGATGGAGAGAGGTATGGTGAGATGAAGAGAAGTATGGTGAGGTGGAGAGAGGTATGGTGAGGTGGAGAGAAGTATGGTGAGGTGGAGAGAAGTATGGTGAGATGGAGAGAAGTATGGTGAGATGGAGAGAGGTATGGTGAGATGGAGAGAAGTATGGTGAGGTGGAGAGAGGTATGGTGAGGTGGAGAAGTTATGGTGAGATGGAGAGAAGTATGGTGAGGTGGAGAGAAGTATGGTGAGATGGAGAGAAGTATGGTGAGGTGGAGAGAAGTATGGTGAGGTGGTGAGAGGTATGGTGAGGTGGAGAGAAGTATGGTGAGGTGGAGAGAAGTGTGGTGAGGTGGAGAGAGGTATGGTGAGGTGGAGAGAAGTATGGTGAGGTGGAGAGAGGTATGGTGAGGTGGAGAGAGGTATGGTGAGGTGGAGAGAGGCATGGTGAGGTGGAGAGAAGTATGGTGAGGTGGAGAGAAGTATGGTGAGATGGAGAGAAGTATGGTGAGGTGGAGAGAGGTATGGTGAGGTGGAGAGAGGTATGGTGAGATGGAGAGAAGTATGGTGAGGTGGAGAGAAGTATGGTGAGATGGAGAGAAGTATGGTGAGGTGGAGAGAAGTATGGTGAGGTGGAGAGAGGTATGGTGAGATGGAGAGAAGTATGATGAGGTGGAGAGAGGTATGGTGAGGTGGAGAGAAGTATGGTGAGGTGAAGAGAAGTATGGTGAGGTGGAGAGAGGTATGGTGAGGTGGAGAGAAGTATGGTGATGTGGAGAGAAGTATGGTGAGGTGGAGAGAGGTATGGTGAGGTGGAGAGAAGTATGGTGAGGTGGAGAAAGGTATGGTGAGGTGGAGAGAGGTATGGTGAGGTGGAGAGAAGTATGGTGAGGTGGAGAGAGGTATGGTGAGATGGAGAGAAGTATGGTGAGGTGGAGAGAGGTATGGTGAGGTGGAGAGAAGTATGGTGAGGTGGTGAGAGGTATGGTGAGATGGAGAGAAGTATGGTGAGATGGAGAGAAGTATGGTGAGGTGGTGAGAGGTATGGTGAGATGGAGAGAAGTATGGTGAGATGGAGAGAGGTATGGTGAGATGAAGAGAAGTATGGTGAGATGGAGAGAGGTATGGTGAGATGGAGAGAGGTATGGTGAGATGGAGAGAAGTATGGTGAGGTGGAGAGAGGTATGGTGAGGTGGAGAAGTTATGGTGAGATGGAGAGAAGTATGGTGAGGTGGAGAGAGGTATGGTGAGGTGGAGAGAAGTATGGTGAGGTGGAGAGAAGTATGGTGAGATGGAGAGAAGTATGGTGAGATGGAGAGAGGTATGGTGAGATGGAGAGAAGTATGGTGAGGTGGAGAGAGGTATGGTGAGGTGGAGAGAGGTATGGTGAGATGGAGAGAAGTATGGTGAGGTGGAGAGAAGTATGGTGAGATGGAGAGAAGTATGGTGAGGTGGAGAGAAGTATGGTGAGGTGGAGAGAGGTATGGTGAGATGGAGAGAAGTATGATGAGGTGGAGAGAGGTATGGTGAGGTGGAGAGAAGTATGGTGAGGTGAAGAGAAGTATGGTGAGGTGGAGAGAGGTATGGTGAGGTGGAGAGAAGTATGGTGATGTGGAGAGAAGTATGGTGAGGTGGAGAGAGGTATGGTGAGGTGGAGAGAAGTATGGTGAGGTGGAGAAAGGTATGGTGAGGTGGAGAGAGGTATGGTGAGGTGGAGAGAAGTATGGTGAGGTGGAGAGAGGTATGGTGAGATGGAGAGAAGTATGGTGAGGTGGAGAGAGGTATGGTGAGGTGGAGAGAGGTATGGTGAGATGGAGAGAAGTATGGTGAGATGGAGAGAGGTATGGTGAGATGGAGAGAAGTATGGTGAGGTGGAGAGAGGTATGGTGAGATGGAGAGAAGTATGGTGAGGTGGAGAGAGGTATGGTGAGGTGGAGAGAGGTATGGTGAGGTGGAGAGAGGTATGGTGAGGTGGAGAGAGGTATGGTGAGATGGAGAGAGGTATGGTGAGATGGAGAGAGCTATGGTGAGGTGGAGAGAGGTATGGTGAGGTGGAGAGAAGTATGGTGAGGTGGAGAGAAGTATGGTGAGGTGGAGAGAAGTATGGTGAGATGGAGAGAGGTATGGTGAGATGGAGAGAGGTATGGTGAGATGGAGAGAAGTATGGTGAGGTGGAGAGAGGTATGGTGAGGTGGAGAGAAGTATGGTGAGATGGAGAGAAGTATGGTGAGGTGGAGAGAGGTATGGTGAGGTGGAGAGAGGTATGGTGAGGTGGAGAGAGGTATGGTGAGGTGGAGAGAGGTATGGTGAGATGGAGAGAGGTATGGTGAGATGGAGAGAAGTATGGTGAGGTGGAGAGAAGTATGGTGAGGTGGAGAGAAGTATGGTGAGGTGGAGAGAAGTATGGTGAGATGGAGAGAAGTATGGTGAGATGGAGAGAGGTATGGTGAGATGGAGAGAAGTATGGTGAGGTGGAGAGAGGTATGGTGAGGTGGAGAGAAGTATGGTGAGGTGGAGAGAAGTATGGTGAGATGGAGAGAAGTATGGTGAGATGGAGAGAGGTATGGTGAGATGGAGAGAAGTATGGTGAGGTGGAGAGAGGTATGGTGAGGTGGAGAGAGGTATGGTGAGGTGAAGAGAAGTATGGTGAGGTGGAGAGAGGTATGGTGAGGTGGAGAGAGGTATGGTGAGATGGAGAGAAGTATGGTGAGGTGGAGAGAAGTATGGTGAGATGGAGAGAAGTATGGTGAGGTGGAGAGAGGTATGGTGAGGTGGAGAGAAGTATGGTGAGGTGGAGAGAAGTATGGTGAGGTGGAGAGAAGTATGGTGAGGTGGAGAGAAGTATGGTGAGGTGGAGAGAAGTATGGTGAGGTGGAGAGAAGCAGGAGGAGGAGAAGGAACATAGATTCATAGACCCCTTCTATCACTGTGTCACCCTGCAGGAGGAGGAGGAGGAGGAGGAGGAGGACAGACTCATAGCTCCCTTCTGTCACTCCTTGTCTCCTTGCTGTAATATGGAGAGTTCTGCTCTCATTGTATCCATGTTGCTCTTTTCATCTTTCATCTCTAATTAACTTCCTGTTGGTGTAATTAATAAAGTGAGCAATTCATATTGTCCATCGGGGAATATTATCGTCTTATAACTTTATCTGTCCCAGATTTCTGAGCTCAAATCAAACGTCTGCTAATGAGTGCGTCCAGACCAGTCTGCAGTGACCAATGAGGTCAGCATGAGGCAATACATGTATACCATAGAGGTTCATTGTTCACCAATACAGGACACCGTACAGATCACCATCATTGCCAGGTGTATCATTGTACAATACCACCAATACAGGACACCGTACCGATCACCATCATTGCCGGGTGTATCATTGTACAATATCACCAATACAGGACACCGTACCGATCACCATCATTGCCAGGTGTATCATTGTACAATACCACCAATACAAGACACCGTACCGATCACCATCATTGCCGGGTGTATCATTGTACAATATCACCAATACAGGACACCGTACCGATCACCATCATTGCCGGGTGTATCATTGTACAATACCACCAATACAGGACACCGTACCGATCACCATCATTGCCGGGTGTATCATTGTACGATACCACCAATACAGGACACCGTACCGATCACCATCAATGCCGGGTGTATTAGTGTACAATACCATCAATACAGGACACCGTACCGATCACCATCATTGCCGGGTGTATAATTGTACAATACCACCAATACAAGACACCGTACAGATCACCATCATTGCCGGGTGTATCATTGTACGATACCACCAATACAGGACACCGTACCGATCACCATCAATGCCGGGTGTATTAGTGTACAATACCATCAATACAGGACACCGTACCGATCACCATCAATGCTGGGTGTATCATTGTACAATACCACCAATACAGGACACTGTACTGATCACCATCAATGCCGGGTGTATCATTGTACAATACCACCAATACAGGACACCGTATCGATCACCATCATTGCCGGGTGTATCAGTGTACAATACCACCAATACAGGACACTGTACCGATCACCATCATTGCAGAGTGTATCATTGTACGATACCACCAATACAGGACACCGTACCGATCACCATCAATGCCGGGTGTATCATTGTACAATACCACCAATACAGGACCCCGTATCGATCACCATCATTGCCAGGTGTATCATTGTACAATACCACCAATACAGGACCCGTATCGATCACCATCATTGCCAGGTGTATCATTGTACAATACCACCAATACAGGACCCCGTATCGATCACCATCATTGCCAGGTGTATCATTGTACGATACCACCAATACAGGACACCGTACCGATCACCATCAATGCCGGGTGTATCATTGTACAATACCACCAATACAGGACCCCGTATCGATCACCATCATTGCCAGGTGTATCATTGTACGATACCACCAATACAGGACACCGTACTGATCACCATCAATGCCGGGTGTATCATTGTACAATACCACCAAAACAGGACCCCGTATCGATCACCATCATTGCCGGGTGTATCATTGTACAATACCACCAATACAGGACACCGTACCGATCACCATCATTGCCGGGTGTATCATTGTACAATACCACCAATACAGGACACCGTACCGATCACCATCATTGCAGAGTGTATCATTGTACAATACCACCAATACAGGACACCGTACCGATCACCATTAATGCCGGGTGTATCATTGTACAATACCACCAATACAGGACACCGTACAGATCACCATCAATGCCGGGTGTATCATTGTACAATACCACCAATACAGGACACCGTACCGATCACCATCAATGCCGGGTGTATCATTGTACAATACCACCAATACAGGACACCGTACCGATCACCATCATTGCCGGGTGTATCATTGTACAATACCACCAATACAGGACACCGTACCGATCACCATCATTGCCGGGTGTATCATTGTACAATACCACCAATACAGGACACCGTACAGATCACCATCATTGCCAGGTGTATCATTGTACAATACCACCAATACAGGACACCGTACCGATCACCATCATTGCCGGGTGTATCATTGTACAATATCACCAATACAGGACACCGTACCGATCACCATCATTGCCAGGTGTATCATTGTACAATACCACCAATACAAGACACCGTACCGATCACCATCATTGCCGGGTGTATCATTGTACAATATCACCAATACAGGACACCGTACCGATCACCATCATTGCCGGGTGTATCATTGTACAATACCACCAATACAGGACACCGTACCGATCACCATCATTGCCGGGTGTATCATTGTACGATACCACCAATACAGGACACCGTACCGATCACCATCAATGCCGGGTGTATTAGTGTACAATACCATCAATACAGGACACCGTACCGATCACCATCATTGCCGGGTGTATAATTGTACAATACCACCAATACAAGACACCGTACAGATCACCATCATTGCCGGGTGTATCATTGTACGATACCACCAATACAGGACACCGTACCGATCACCATCAATGCCGGGTGTATTAGTGTACAATACCATCAATACAGGACACCGTACCGATCACCATCAATGCTGGGTGTATCATTGTACAATACCACCAATACAGGACACTGTACTGATCACCATCAATGCCGGGTGTATCATTGTACAATACCACCAATACAGGACACCGTATCGATCACCATCATTGCCGGGTGTATCAGTGTACAATACCACCAATACAGGACACTGTACCGATCACCATCATTGCAGAGTGTATCATTGTACGATACCACCAATACAGGACACCGTACCGATCACCATCAATGCCGGGTGTATCATTGTACAATACCACCAATACAGGACCCCGTATCGATCACCATCATTGCCAGGTGTATCATTGTACAATACCACCAATACAGGACCCCGTATCGATCACCATCATTGCCAGGTGTATCATTGTACAATACCACCAATACAGGACCCCGTATCGATCACCATCATTGCCAGGTGTATCATTGTACGATACCACCAATACAGGACACCGTACCGATCACCATCAATGCCGGGTGTATCATTGTACAATACCACCAATACAGGACCCCGTATCGATCACCATCATTGCCAGGTGTATCATTGTACGATACCACCAATACAGGACACCGTACTGATCACCATCAATGCCGGGTGTATCATTGTACAATACCACCAAAACAGGACCCCGTATCGATCACCATCATTGCCGGGTGTATCATTGTACAATACCACCAATACAGGACACCGTACCGATCACCATCATTGCCGGGTGTATCATTGTACAATACCACCAATACAGGACACCGTACCGATCACCATCATTGCAGAGTGTATCATTGTACAATACCACCAATACAGGACACCGTACCGATCACCATTAATGCCGGGTGTATCATTGTACAATACCACCAATACAGGACACCGTACAGATCACCATCAATGCCGGGTGTATCATTGTACAATACCACCAATACAGGACACCGTACCGATCACCATCAATGCCGGGTGTATCATTGTACAATACCACCAATACAGGACACCGTACCGATCACCATCATTGCCGGGTGTATCATTGTACAATACCACCAATACAGGACACCGTACCGATCACCATCATTGCCGGGTGTATCATTGTACAATACCACCAATACAGGACACCGTACCAATCACCATCAATGCCGGGTGTATCATTGTACAATACCACCAATACAGGACACTGTACCGATCACCATCATTGCAGAGTGTATCATTGTACAATACCACCAATACAGGACACTGTACCGATCACCATCAATGCCGGGTGTATCATTGTGCAATACCACCAATACAGGACACCGTACCGATCACCATCATTGCTGGGTGTATCATTGTACAATACCACCAATACAGGACACCGTACCAATCACCATCATTGCCGGGTGTATCATTGTACAATACCACCAATACAGGACACCGTACCGATCACCATCATTGCAGAGTGTATCATTGTACAATACCACCAATACAGGACACCGTACCGATCACCATCAATGCCGGGTGTATCATTGTACAATACCACCAATACAGGACACCGTACAGATCACCATCATTGCCAGGTGTATCATTGTACAATACCACCAATACAGGACACCATACTGATCACCATCATTGCCGGGTGTATCATTGTACAATACCACCAATACAGGACACCGTACCGATCACCATCATTGCCAAGTGTATCATTGTACAATACCACCAATACAAGACACCGTACCGATCACCATCATTGCAGAGTGTATCATTGTACAATACCACCAATACAGGACACCGTACCGATCACCATCATTGCCGGGTGTATCAGTGTACAATACCACCAATACAGGACACCGTACCGATCACCATCATTGCCGGGTGTATCATTGTACGATACCACCAAAACAGGACACCGTATCGATCACCATCATTGCCGGGTGTATCATTGTACAATACCACCAATACAGGACACCGTACCGATCACCATCATTGCCGGGTGTATCATTGTACAATACCACCAATACAGGACACCGTACCAATCACCATCAATGCCGGGTGTATCATTGTACAATACCACCAATACAGGACACTGTACCGATCACCATCATTGCAGAGTGTATCATTGTACAATACCACCAATACAGGACACTGTACCGATCACCATCAATGCCGGGTGTATCATTGTGCAATACCACCAATACAGGACACCGTACCGATCACCATCATTGCTGGGTGTATCATTGTACAATACCACCAATACAGGACACCGTACCAATCACCATCATTGCCGGGTGTATCATTGTACAATACCACCAATACAGGACACCGTACCGATCACCATCATTGCAGAGTGTATCATTGTACAATACCACCAATACAGGACACCGTACCGATCACCATCAATGCCGGGTGTATCATTGTACAATACCACCAATACAGGACACCGTACAGATCACCATCATTGCCAGGTGTATCATTGTACAATACCACCAATACAGGACACCATACTGATCACCATCATTGCCGGGTGTATCATTGTACAATACCACCAATACAGGACACCGTACCGATCACCATCATTGCCAAGTGTATCATTGTACAATACCACCAATACAAGACACCGTACCGATCACCATCATTGCAGAGTGTATCATTGTACAATACCACCAATACAGGACACCGTACCGATCACCATCATTGCCGGGTGTATCAGTGTACAATACCACCAATACAGGACACCGTACCGATCACCATCATTGCCGGGTGTATCATTGTACGATACCACCAAAACAGGACACCGTATCGATCACCATCATTGCCGGGTGTATCATTGTACAATACCACCAATACAGGACACCGTACCGATCACCATCAATGCCGGGTGTATCATTGTACAATACCACCAATACAGGACACCGTACCAATCACCATCATTGCCGGGTGTATCATTGTACAATACCACCAATACAGGACACCGTACTGATCACCATCAATGCCGGATGTATCATTGTACAATACCACCAATACAGGACACCGTACTGATCACCATCAATGCCGGATGTATCATTGTACAATACCACCAATACAGGACACCATACAGATCACCATCATTGCCGGGTGTATCATTGTACAATACCACCAATACAGGACACCGTACCGATCACCACCATTGCCGGGTGTATCATTGTACAATACCACCAATACAGGACACCGTACCGATCACCATCAATGCCGGGTGTATCATTGTACAATACCACCAATACAGGACACCGTACCGATCACCATTAATGCCGGGTGTATCATTGTACAATACCACCAATACAGGACACCGTACCAATCACCATCATTGCCAGGTGTATCATTGTACAATACCACCAATACAGGACACCGTACCGATCACCATCAATGCCGGGTGTATCATTGTACAATACCACCAATACAGGACACCGTACCGATCACTATCATTGCAGAGTGTATCATTGTACGATACCACCAATACAGGACACCGTACCGATCACCATCAATGCCGGGTGTATCATTGTACAATACCACCAATACAGGACACCGTACCAATCACCATCATTGCCGGGTGTATCATTGTACAATACCACCAATACAGGACACCGTACTGATCACCATCAATGCCGGGTGTATCATTGTACAATACCACCAATACAGGACACCGTACAGATCACCATCATTGCCGAGTGTATCATTGTACAATACCACCAATACAGGACACCGTACCGATCACCATCATTGCCGGGTGTATCATTGTACAATACCACCAATACAGGACACTGTACCGATCACCATTAATGCCGGGTGTATCATTGTACAATACCACCAATACAGGACACCGTACCGATCACCACCATTGCTGGGTGTATCATTGTACAATACCACCAATACAGGACACCGTACCGATCACCATCATTGCAGAGTGTATCATTGTACAATACCACCAATACAGGACACTGTACCGATCACCATCATTGCAGAGTGTATCATTGTACAATACCACCAATACAGGACACCGTACAGATCACCACCATTGCCGAGTGTATCATTGTACAATACCACCAATACAGGACACCTTACAGATCACCATCATTGCCGGGTGTATCATTGTACAATACCACCAATACAGGACACCGTACCGATCACCATTAATGCCGGGTGTATCATTGTACAATACCACCAATACAGGACACCTTACAGATCACCATCATTGCCGAGTGTATCATTGTACAATACCACCAATACAGGACACCGTACAGATCACCATCATTGCCGAGTGTATCATTGTACAATACCACCAATACAGGACACCGTACCGATCACCATCATTGCAGAGTGTATCATTGTACAATACCACCAATACAGGACACTGTACCGATCACCATCATTGCAGAGTGTATCATTGTACAATACCACCAATACAGGACACCGTACAGATCACCACCATTGCCGAGTGTATCATTGTACAATACCACCAATACAGGACACCGTACAGATCACCATCATTGCCGGGTGTATCATTGTACAATACCACCAATACAGGACACCGTACAGATGAGATCACCATCATTGCCGGGTGTATCATTGTACAATACCACCAATACAGGACACTGTACCGATCACCATCATTGCAGAGTGTATCATTGTACAATACCACCAATACAGGACACCGTACCGATCACCATTAATGCCGGGTGTATCATTGTACAATACCACCAATACAGGACACCGTACCAATCACCATCATTGCAGAGTGTATCATTGTACAATACCACCAATACAGGACACCGTACAGATCACCACCATTGCCGAGTGTATCATTGTACAATACCACCAATACAGGACACCGTACCGATCACCATCATTGCAGAGTGTATCATTGTACAATACCACCAATACAGGACACCGTACCGATCACCATTAATGCCGGGTGTATCATTGTACAATACCACCAATACAGGACACCGTACCAATCACCATCATTGCCAGGTGTATCATTGTACAATACCACCAATACAGGACACCGTACCGATCACCATCAATGCCGGGTGTATCACTGTACAATACCACCAATACAGGACACCGTACCGATCACCATCATTGCAGAGTGTATCATTGTACGATACCACCAATACAGGACACCGTACCGATCACCATCATTGCCGGGTGTATCATTGTACAATACCACCAATACAGGACACCGTACCAATCACCATCATTGCCGGGTGTATCATTGTACAATACCACCAATACAGGACACCATACAGATCACCATCAATGCCGGGTGTATCATTGTACAATACCACCAATACAGGACACCGTACCGATCACCATCATTGCAGAGTGTATCATTGTACAATACCACCAATACAGGACACCATACAGATCACCATCAATGCCGGGTGTATCATTGTACGATACCACCAATACAGGACACCGTACCGATCACCATCATTGCCGGGTGTATCATTGTACAATACCACCAATACAGGACACCGTACCAATCACCATCATTGCCGGGTGTATCATTGTACAATACCACCAATACAGGACACCATACAGATCACCATCAATGCCGGGTGTATCATTGTACGATACCACCAATACAGGACACCGTACCGATCACCATCATTGCCGGGTGTATCATTGTACAATACCACCAATACAGGACACCGTACCGATCACCATCATTGCCGGGTGTATCATTGTACAATACCACCAATACAGGACACCGTACCGATCACCATCAATGCCGGGTGTATCACTGTACAATACCACCAATACAGGACACCGTACCGATCACCATCATTGCAGAGTGTATCATTGTACGATACCACCAATACAGGACACCGTACCGATCACCATCAATGCCGGGTGTATCATTGTACAATACCACCAATACAGGACACCGTACCAATCACCATCATTGCCGGGTGTATCATTGTACAATACCACCAATACAGGACACCATACAGATCACCATCAATGCCGGGTGTATCATTGTACGATACCACCAATACAGGACACCGTACCGATCACCATCATTGCCGGGTGTATC